>JAFBMS010001273.1:0-44254 GCA_019788955.1 Albula glossodonta | reverse complement strand
AGAATACATTTCTGTTGTGGTTTTCAGTTGTCATAGTAACATAATAGGGCTGTTAGGGTGTCCATATTTATTGAAGCTGCAGCACGATTTCTAGCTTTACACCATCGTGGTATGTAATTTGTGTTTAATAAAACATACCCATGTTTCTGTTTCATAAATGCGACTATGTCAGCTGGTTTTTAAATATCAGTAATGTAAACAGAAACTTGGCAGCGGCAGCAATCTCATATAATCACACTGTGAACATCAACAATATGACTGTCGGATTAATCAGACTGTTGCTACATACTGTGCAATATTAGACTATTTAAACATCAGTGATGTGATATATCACATTATAATCACTTAATGGAAAATAGTTAAAACACTAGATTAATAACAGCCCAAATGGTAGGCTATCTGCTTAAATGGAGGCACTGCAGATGCATTTGACAAGTTTTGGGGTTTGTTTATAAAACTTGAGCTTGTCCTTTCAAAAACCTAGTTAATAATGTGGGTAAATATTCCTAACACGTACATTTTTCCTGTTTCTTGGGTGACTCTTGATTCGTCCTAGCCCAGAATTTTTTTTCTGTGACTTCGGTAGTAGTTGTTTGGAATGTAAAATTTTGTGAGACAATTTGGGGATAAGTCATCTCACAACCAGATAGGAATCTATCTGCCGACTTCCCTCATTCTCTGGGAATGGTTTTTGGGAAGTTAGAGAGGGCCTAGTGCAGAACACTCGTCAGCTCGAGATGTTTGGGGTAACCCCGAATTCCAAATATTTTGTGGCACAACCCCCTGTGTGCACCTCCGAACCTCTACCACCTTCTCCCATAAGGTGAAGACACATCCTCAGTCCAAACATGTGTGTATCTGCACTTTGTCTGTGTGAATTGTACCAAATGACCCTACTAACACTAATCAGCTCTTACCCTAACAAAAATCATTACCTTAAACATCAAGCATGCCCTTCTGGAAATGGAATATATTGCAATACACCATAAATATGAGTGGACCTTCTCTGGAAAATGTCTTGATAAATACATTTCCCACTTAAAGAAAAACAAAATATTCGCAAAGTTATTCACCCATGTAGTATTGTACTATGTATATTGGCCTTGGTGATGTGTTTTTATTTCAGTATTTTTCATTTCCATGAAGGTGGTTGATTGTATAAGGGCTGTATTGACATGCTTTGAACGTGGCGTGAAGGCACACAGAGAGCACTGAGGCTGTGACCCTGCCAAAGCTTCCTGGTGTTTTTAAAACAGGGACTGTGGTCTGTTGCTCTTGGTGGTTGTCTCCTCACATGGTTGTCTCCAGAGGGCCCCTCAATCAATCTCAGCTCTATCGCTGATTCTCTTTTTTCCGTGCCAAGGCCCTGTACTTTTTAAAGTAGTTTTTTTTTTTGGCTAAGTGTATGTGTATATAATGTGATATAAAATTCAAAAGACAGAGGGACTGAGAGGTATGGATATTAACCATATAGGAATGTTGGACTATCTGGTGCATTAATTCTGACATAACATATCGATCAAGCGATGAACTTTTATTTAGCATTGCACCCTTCACGGCTCCTCAAGCCAGATACATGAATATGATTAATGAGCTATGATAAAATTAATAATGAGAGCAATAAGCAGCAGCAGCAGCAGCAGGGAAAAAAAGGAGAAAAAAAAAAACAGAAGCAAAGTTCAAAATCTGAACAAGATGTTCCAGGAAAATTGCATTGCAGTATTTATTTCCAGTCCTAAAAAAATATTTGGAAGAATAAATTTGGTGTGTGAGTCTGTGTGTTTGCGCCTCAAGATTGTGATTCCTCCGGGGTGCAGCCTAAAGGTCTTGACAAGGCACACCTGAGGGGCGAGGATGTAACTGTGCATCTGTTCCATTACATCACATTTATTCAGCAGACGACCTTATCTAAAAATATCTACAGCACAGCGCGGTGCACAGGATTTAATGAGTTGAGTGCAGTATAGATGGAGAATTCATCTAACTTCATCATAAATGTCATTATATAAACTTGATTTCTTTGGGACGGGTCCCCAGAACACACTGACACACTAATGAGTATATATATGCTTTGTGTGTGAGAGTATTGGGTGTGCCTGTGTAAAACATGACACTCGACAATGTGTCTCAAGCCTCTGCACCACATATGGCCCCCCTCTGTGGGTTGCCTGCAGTGGGCAGTTGAAGTTGTCGAGGCCCAGGCTTTAGGCCCGGAATGGAGCGCTAAGAGATGCCAGACTTCTGGAGTTTGGCCCACGTTTGCAGTACCCTCTCCCAACATACAACACACACACACACACATACACATAAACACACACACACACGCACTCACACTCACACATAGACATAAACACACACACACACATACACATAAACACACACACACACGCACTCACGCTCACACATAGACATAAACACACACACACACATACACATAAACACACACATACACACACACATAAACGCACACGTGCACGCACACACACATGCACACATACACACACACACACACACATATACACACAAACACTGTACCCAGTGTGCCATCTAACTGCCTTGTCTATAGGGTTGTTTCAGAGCCAACTTACAACCAAGATGGTCCCTCGTAGAGGCCCTCTTGAATGAGAGGCTAATGTACGAAATAGCTCCATGAGTAAAAGGTGAAAAAACACCCACTTTCCATGACTTAACAGAGATGTGCAAATTGTTTGTAACCCAGTTATGGCAATTTACAAAAAAAAAACCACAGACATGATGGGTTATTTTTTAATGCTGTTTCTAGGCAACACCTTGTCTAGTACGGCAGGTGCTTGAGTCTTCTAACCTGCTGTTTCTGTTATTTTAAGAATGTAATAAGACAATGCCAAAACAGAATGTGACAAAGGGCTTTAATAGGCCATAACCCAATATGCAATACAACATTACCTTGATTAATTAGTGCTGTGTTTATTTAAAGACTAAGAGGTGTCAAATTCACACAGATACAATGGTCAGTTATCTGACTGAAACATCTGCAATAATATACCAAACCCTTTTTTACCATTATACCAAAAGAGTCCACTGTCAAAATGTGACTTAAAACCACTGTGTTGCTTACTTGTAGAATACAGTAATATTTATCAGAATGTGTGACCGGCCCATTCAGAGATAACGAACCGAGCATGGAGGCTAAAGTAACTGGCTGTCTATTACCCATGTATTACAATGTAATTACATGGGTGTGTACAGTATAACTGCTGTCTATGTATGCATTGTTACATTGTAAGTACAGACACAAATCCTGTGTGAAGCTGTATTTCAAGTGCTGTTTTATGCTACACTCACAGCATTAGGCCCCACAGTGAAACAACCATAAGATCTTGCTGGCTAGTTGACTCTCCTTTTTCCCCACCATTGAAATGCACATTGAAAGGTCATTATCAAAGTACTTAAATGCAGTTTTTGTGAGCAGCATGAACCAGTTTGTATATATTGCAGCAGGTAAAGTATACCTGCCTCTTTAGTTACAGTGTCCTTATAGGAGTTAGGGCTACTTACTCTAAAGAGGGGCCCATTTGGGAAATTTGCTTCTGACAGACTCATGGAAGCACAGAGCGCCATTTCTGTTCTGGTCTTAAAATCTCAAACCAGCCAATACTGCCTTAATTGGTCCAATTACTCATTCAGCTGTAGACAACTGTGTGTGTGTTTAAGCACAGAACATGAGCAACGGTTGTTATTTAGATGGCACGAATTACTCATATCACTTTATGCTCATTATGTGCAAAACTAACAGGACTAATTTAGCAAATAATGGAGCTAATTAGGTAATCAGGAGCGGAGGATGGAGTGAGCCTGGCTTATGCATCGTTCTCCTCGGCACGGAGTTTGACGCCTATAGCATAAGATTGCCCCTCTCGTTGCATACCTGAGCCATCGATCGCCTGAGCTGTGATAACACCCCTATGTGCCTCCACGTGGGTGCCATGGTAACACTCATCCAGCACCGGGTCTGTGCTTAGTTAGCTGTGCTGTGTTAGTGCACTGCATTATGGGTAAACTCCAAACTTTTTTTTCCTGCCCTAACCCCTGCTGTGTGTCAGCCGCAAGGTTGTCCTCTGGTGCCCCCAATGGCAGAGAGGAACATGTGACGCTGCTCATTTCAACTGTCTGCATTTTAACAGCGGGACCTCTCCAGCATGCGATCGTTCCTCTTTCTTTTCTGATTAATCACTAAAAAATACTGATTTACAAAAAAAAAAAACTTACTGTGTTCTCCAGGGGCCTTGGATATACCATAGGCACGCACATCAATGACTTCTGTGATCTTATAGAGCTGCTGACTGGAGAGAATGTTAATCAATAAAGCCATGTATCCATCGGCCATTGAGACACATAGGGCAGAATGCAGACGAGTTACACTCCATTGAAGTGCGGTTTACGCATTTGTCACTGCAATAATGATGGACTTACATAGAAAATGCACTTAAGTTGCATGTAGCTCAGCTCTGGGTTTTGCCCATAGGCTCTCAAAATCAGTATTTTCTGATTAAAGGGAAAAGTCGTGAACGATCACATTGCTGACGTCTGTTTAAAAAATGCAAAGGGGATTGTCAACAACACCGCTTTCATTGATGCGGTGCTGTTGTTTTCAGAGTCTCGGTTGTCATGATCATGTATTTTAAAAAAAACGCTACTGTTTTTTTTCAGTCCTTGTTAAAAAAAATTGTTTGTAAGAAACTTGTGTCTTGCATCATGCATGTGGATTTGTGGACTCTAACCTGAATAATGTGTACCTGTGTTTGTTCTTTTTGTTGTTTATTTTGTCGTTCTGTTTCATTCCCCTCCTATTGTCCTCACCCCCCCCCCACCCCCTTCACTCACTCGTCCGCCTGTGTCTCCACTCTGCACGACACTCCACTCTCTGCGACACCTCCTGGCATCGCCGCGGCAACCTGAAACGTGCGGCGCGCTCCCATGATCCCCCTCTCCCACGTTTGTGACCCCGTGTTCCACAGCAGTGAACGTGAATGGTCCGTCCGTCCCTCACCTCCTCCGAGCATCACCCCGACTGCAGAGCTGTCTCCTCCCTTCACTCCACCTGCCCTGGGGTCCGGCCTTCCCTGACTCACCCCCCCCATTCCCACACCCCCCCAGCCTTGACTTACCCCCCCCCCCCCCCAGCGTCCACATGCCCCGTACCGCACGCTGCTGGAGCTGGGAAGAGAATCAGGCCCTGCTCTGGCTGCCCTCATCCCTCACCCCCGGCCCACAGCGTCCCCTGACTGTAAGACTGTGCTCTCTTTCTCTGTTTCTGCTCTTCTCTTCTCTGAAAACCTACCCCGTCTTCCCCCCTGTTCTTCTTCCTCCTTTTCGCCTTTATGCTTCTTTTCTTCCTCTCCTCTCCTCTCCTCTCCTCCCCGGGGACTGTGCCTGTAGGCCCTTAGTGGCTGTGGCGGGAATAACGCCGGCAATTCGGAGCCCCTCCTCTCCAGCACTCGGACTGTCAGCTTCTCGGGGCGGCTGCCCTCCTCGGCCCTCCCCTCCTCCTCCTCCTCCTCTTCCTCCAGCATGGTCTTCGCGTCGGGCCTGAAGAGGTACCCCCAGGAGGGGGCGCTGTCCTCGCTGTCGGCCTCCAAAGCCCTGCTGGCCAGCCTGTCGGCCTCCAGCCTCAGCGCCGAAGCCCTGCTGCTCTCCTCCACGCTACGCCACCACCGGCTCCTGCGCGAGCAGCGCACCTCCTCTTCGTCCTCCTCCTCTTCCTCTACCACCTCCTCCACTTCTTCCACCAGCCCTCTGCCAAACGGACGGCCCTCTACAGCCACCTCCTCTTCCTCCGCCTCCTCCTCCACCCCTTCACCCTCGTCACCCTCCCCGCTGGCCTCGCTCACGCTCTCCTCGCTGGGCCTCAAACCAGCGGCCCGCAGCCTCCAGTTCTCCAACCTCAACAGCCTGAAGGAGCACATCGGCAGCGACGGAAAGAGCCTTCCCAAGCCTGTGTCCCCAGAAGGCTCTCAGTGAACACAGGCGCTTCACCACGCTGAAAACACGTAAAAGCACACAAAAACACCCCTATATCATATACATAAACACTCCTTGAGCACATACACAAATACCCTGTTTGTACAGTAATTCCCCCATATGATACATACAGGGATGCCCTATAGACCATATAGGTATACTCCTATAGACCTATAGCACATGTTATAGTTGACACAGAAAACCCTTAAAGCACACACAGGAATTATATAGCCCAAACAAGAATACCCCTATTTTTACCCCCTACCCCTGTGATTTAAAAGTAAATGCCCCTATAGCACATACAGAGGAAATACCAATGTAGTTTGCACAAAGAAACCCTGAAGCACACATATACTTTAGCCCAACTAATTTGCACCTATGGATTAGAGGTATACTAAAATTGTCCAAATCTGAATACCCCTATATTTCTGTAGCATATACAGAAGAATAGCCCTATAGAGCATGCAGAAATGCTCTTTTTTCTGTACAGGTATCTCTATAGTTCTACAGGTATATTCCTAAAGTCCAAAGGCCGGGACAGAACTGCAGTAAATATGGGAGGAGTGGGAGGTCCTCCAAAATGAGTTTGTCTTTGTGTTGTACAACAAGGTGTTGCTAGGATTTACTGTTGTATCAAGGTGTTTGTGCAGGCAATTCACTGAACTAAAGCTGCAAGGATCATTTCTGGGTCCAGAGCCAGAGGTTCTTTTTTCTAGAGAGACTCGTTGTCTTTGCCAACAAAATGCCCCACCAGATGACCCCCTCTGAGGTTAAAGGGCTGCCGGAGCCCCAAAACGCTCACAGGTCATCCAATGACTAAGACATTCCCAATCCAGGAATATAAATGGAAACAAATTTGTATATATTGGACATTTTTGTCCAGTGGTCACATGGTGTCTGAGTCAGTGGGTGTTGAGGAGGGTGACGGTCGCTGACCCCCACCTGAGCACAGGTATCACAGCGCTGACAGGAGAGGAAGCGCATCAGTCAGTCCATGCTGACTCCTCTGCTGAACCTCTGACAGCTCCGGCTTTTGTTGGGCAAACCGGCTAATTTTTCATGAGAAACAAATGCTTGCAAATTAATTGTTTTAATCATAAACCTCCTCACACTCACTTGTTTTGTCACAAATAATCTGTATGTACGTCGTGTGTCATAGAATAGTTAACTTGCTCTCATTTTCTTCCAAAAAAGTCTGAGAAGTGAGTGGGCCTGAATTTATTGAACATCTATAGTTAACTTTGAATCTCAATTAAACAGAAGTTTACCTAAAAAGAAACTCGCCAGCAATGTGTTTGCTGTTCATTGGGTAATACAGTACATCACTTTCATTTATTCATTAGTCAATGTTAAACAGTAAATGTTGATGAATTCAGGCCTAATGGCCTAAAGCAGAAGGAACAGGAGCGCGCACTCTGAGCCTCTTATCGTTCCCAATCACTCTGCTCAACATCCAGCACATTAATGGATAAATGTGTCAAAAAGACCAAAAAAAAGTTACGTAATTTGCTCCTAATAAGAGTGTCTGCTTAGCACATAATAATAATAACAATAATTATTATAATAATAATAATTATAATAATGCCAACAATAATAATAAAAATAATAATGATAATAATACCACACTAAACCATGAACATCCGTAAATACATGTACAAAAAGGAAGGATGTTCTGCCTGGTGTGAGTCAACAGCTAAAGCTGTCGGGCAAAGATGCAATTTTTTTTTTTTTTTTGAAAGAATAGCATATCAGTTAATTCACCCATTCCCCATTTCAGCTGTGCTGTAATTGGCCTCTACAGGAGAGGAGAGGTGCTCCAGCACCGTTTTCAAAGCTCTGCGAGAGGCGTGACTGGGCTGGGAAGACGTCTGGGTGTTGCATCAGATTGGGGAGGGGGGGGGGGTGTTTGGGAAGCAGCCACTACCAAAGCGCGTGGTTTGTGCTGGAACAGGGCATTGTGGGTAGGAGTGAAATGACAGCTCCTAAACGGTTGCGTTTTCTTTCCTTTGTTTTTCTTTTTTTTTTTTAGACAATTGTGCGACTGGAGGGTTTTTGTTTTTGTGAGATGGTAAAATTTAATTCTGCGTGGGGTGGCAGTGGGAGATCTGTACTCACTAAATGTCTTCGCCTCTGTACCGCCTCCCCCCGCCATGCTCCCTTCCAACCCCCGCCACCAATTCTGTCCTCAGCTCACACCATCAGAGGAAAAAAAGGCCAGGAAATGTCGAAGAATATATCTAAGAATCAGACACTTGACTTGACATAACTATCTTCAATAGCTCACTGAGGTCTCACTATAGCCCAGATGAGTGGTCTTACTCGCTGGGGTAAATCTTTCCCTCCTCTCCATTCACACCAGGTTGGCACTTAAAGCTAGCCCTGCAGAAGCATCATTCTTCAGCAGTTGGACACATAAAATCTTCAGTCTTCTTGCTTCTGCATGCTAGCTTGTGGTTGTCATGAGAGAATGTGTTTGTTTCATTGCACTAAAAATGGATGGAGCTACCATACCCTACCAATATCCCCCTGACTTGAACAAATCATTGTCTATTCTAAAGATCAAGACCTTTGGAATGGTTTAAACATCTCAGTGATGTACAGCTAATGATAGCTTCACCTGTTTTTTTGGTGTTACAATACCTCATTCTCCAGTACTCTAGCTTTCAGTGTTAACCTGGTGTTAACACAAGATGGGGAAACATTTGCAATGTAGCGTCTTCCGTCAGTCTTGTCGTATCACCAATACAACTGTCTTTCTGTGTCTGAGCAGATTGGGTCTGCTAGTCACACATTCGGTGAACTTTCGGTTTTGCACGGAACAAGCTTGCAGTGTTGATTCGACGTGGCATGTAGCAAAGCACAATGGCAAATGCAAGAGACAATGACAAGGGATGGGGTTATCGCTGTATAAACGCTCATGGACATCTCTGTTCCACTCCTCTGTTTTACTCAAGTGGGGCATTTCCACTAGCACGTTAGCTTACAAGATTGTGGGTGGATATAAAGAGTAGTTCAGATATAGGGATGACTTTTTTAGCCATTGTTTAATGACAGGAATTGAGTTTTTTACTTATTCGCCAATTTTTGACTAGGGATATGCAATATTTCCAAATTCACTGTTTGTTTTGTAAATTTCACTTGAGAATGAGTGACAGTTTATGGTTGTCTTGCAAAAGTTCAGTTTTGTGACTCCTTCTATTTTATGGCATTTTGTGTTCTCTTGGGCTACGCAGTGTCCTTTCCCTTTATTTCTGTAAGATGCAGCACAGCCATTGTGCTGCACTTTTACATTGGTAAACTAATGTTGGGAGCTTAAATATCGATCGGTATTGGAGCAAGGAGCAATATAGGAATTTACTCACTGCATAGTAGTGAGTCCCCACCCAAGAAGAGTTAGAGCCTAGTCCAGTCCACACTGTAGGTATCCGTGTGGAAAGAGGACCGGCTTGTAGGGGGTGTAATTGTTTTGGAGAGGGACGGGCGTAGAAATGCAGGGAGCATGGTAGTCAGTGTTTTTAGAGGACATTTTTGCACAAATCATTGATACCCTTATGACCCAGGGTTCCCAGATTTACTTGAGAATGGCGTCAGCGCAGGCTTTTGATCCAGAACAGAAACATTACATCCGCCTCAGAAAACACCTGCACCCACACTGGCTCCTCTCAGACAAGATTGAAGATCCTACTGCTTTAGATGGGAGGGGGAACAATTATGTTCTCAGGCCAAAAAACGCAGCTGTCGAACTGCCATGAGTGTAACTTAGTTCCCCCTGCGTCAGTGTGCACTACGGAAGCTTTCAGAGCGGAGAGTTCAAATTGTGCCGACCGTACTTTAACTGCGCTCTGGGTCCAACCGTTCAGCCCAGCGAAAGAAATTCATTTATTTATGCAGCGTCGCACACGCGGTCGTAACTGCGAGCGCTGAAGCCTTTTTCCGCCGCGGTAGGGAATTTCTTGCCGAATTTCATACACCCAGGAGCCGCGAGTCTGCAACGCCCTTTTACTTTTTTCCGTTACAGCAATTTCAGGGCAGCAAGACTCTGTTAGGTAAGAGAGTGTGGTGGAACACAAAAAAACTTTATTCTTAAGTACTCCGGTCCCACGCGACCTAACCCTGTTCCCAAAGTTCCCGGGTACGAATTTCTGCTTCTCTCTTTTAATGGGAAAAATACTGAGTACCTTGCGTACATGGTTGCCTGCACTAATTCAGCCTTGATCCAATGGAGTAATTAAGGGACTGATGAGACAAAGAGAGGGAGCAGCACAGGCTCTCAAGGGGCAAGTTTGTCTAACAGAAGGGAAGAAAGTGCTGGAATATTTGATCTCCCCCTGCTATTAAACAGAGATTTCATACAAAGAATTTAAACACAAAAAAAGTAAATAAAGTATACATATATATAAATATAAATATATCTTTAGTCAGATGTTTGTGTATGAAATGAATATAAATTGTGAAGAGAAGTGTGTTACATAGAATAATATATACTGTAAAATTACATCCACATCTATTTGGTTTTTTATATGATTAAGCCTTTTTGTACATAATTTTTTTTTTTAATTCTTGAAAAAAGTTATGCCACATCAGAAGGTAATTTTATTCACAAGCAGGATGTTTTTATATTGGGTTTAAAATCTATGTGTACATATATAAAGATTTAACTTATGTTCAGGTTTTCTCTGTCTTGCTTTTTTAAACGGTTTATGTTTGATTACAGGTAATTCGGTTGATCAGCTATGTTTTTGATTCATTTCATTTTTGTCTCTGTGTAACAGATCACTGTCGGTCAGAGTAATTCTTTGGCATGATCCCCCGTCTCGGATCTTGTTCTTTTTCGCTCTTGGGTTGATGTAGACGTAGTCACTGCTGCTTCTGCAGAATCTGCAGGCGTGACCTGACAGAGAGGGGGGCGTGGTTCCGGCCTCTGGCCAGAATCGCATGCCCCGTTTGTCCAGTCATGCTTGTCCAGGATGCCAGCTCCTTGCCTCGAACCTCCGCTGATAGACACATTCTGACCTCCAAGCACAGCTCACATGGTAAGGAAATCCCTCTATCCTCAAAACAATGAGTCCAATTACTGGGTGGAGATGCTTAATGTACTACCCTCCACACTGGACGCTAGTTTCGGCGCGTGCGCTCCAATGGTTGTGCTTATCAGTGCATTCATCTCTGATGAGAGATGCTGGGGTATGAGCACCACTAGCATTTAAGCCTTCACCACACGGGCGCTTGCCAAACTGATCCCTAGCTTTTTAAAGTAGGCCAGGTTTTTCATTCCCATGTTCCTATATCATACACATTGATCAAAGAGTTAGATTTATAAATAATTTCCCACTCGGGGTGATGTTTATATCTCTTCCAAAATCATATGCCATCAGCACAGAGTTCTATGGAATATGCAATAGGGGCATGTATAGGTCATTTAGATGTAGATGGGGGATGAAATGGAAGCTTGGTAGTTGGCAAGTGGAAATTGAGGATTTCCTCAAAGATGCAATAATTCAAAATTTGACGAGGGTGACATGGTATTTCCTTGTATGTGAATTTATTCTTGCAGATTGTGGATGGCTGTAGAATCTGGTCACTCTGTTATGTGCCAGCTTGTTTCAAGGTGATGCAAAATGGTCACTGTTCATTCACAATTTGCACAATACTCAGCCTTATATTGTAAACACTGCTGCAGCAATTTCCTGCTGTATCTCTCAAAAAGAAGCTGGCATCCCATGTGCTTTTCATGTATCCCAATTTTCCTCAATACTGTAAATGTTTTTTGGCTGGCAGAACAGCACAAATGGCAGCCTTTATCTTGCCCCCATAACCTGATTGTATGAGATTTTGACCAATACTTCTGTTAGGTTACATTGTGAGAATTGAACTTGGTGCCCCCTGGTGGCTGGAAGATGTAACTGCCTGTAATATAGCTTCAGCAGTCGTCTGCTGCTTGTTAATTGTGCTGCCAAAACCTTACTATCATAGCACAGAAAGCAAGGAATTTCTCTACCTGTTAGGGCCATTACCTTCAATTTAAGCATCATTTCTCTCTCTTTTTTTTTTTTAGAAAACGTATTTTATAAGAAAACATAATTTTCACAATTTTACTTTCCTGGTTTCTGTTGGTCATTTTAAGGTTTCTACATGAATGTGAGGATGTTCAAGCTCATGGCATCAAAAAAAAATTATATGTAAATAGATTGAATCATTCTATGAGAGGGAAACGTTATGTGAAGGATCTGTTTTATCGAGAAAAGAGGACAAAATGAAAAATTGCATGTATATTCTCAAGCAATCGCACGGTGCAGTTGGAAAATGTTGTCTATGTTTTTTAAAAATAATAATAATAAAATAAGAGAAAGAAGAAGAAATATAAATGGAACCTCTTCAAAAAGGTCAACTATCTGTAGAGAAAAGATTTTTTAAATTATTATTCTACTGTCTGTCTGTAGCTCAGGCATGTCAGAATTAAGTGTACTCTGTGATATGAATGGATAGAGCGATAGATGTAACAGTGAGATGGACGGAGGCTTGAGAGTGAGGCCATCATAAACCAACAAACAACAGTGTTTCTTCCTGAGTGCTGCTGCCATTTGTAGAGATCGTGTGATTCATGAAGTACTGAAAATACAAAATACACCTATGAATACTAAAGTCCTAATTAATCGGTGTGGATGCCATGATATTCTGTGAGAAATGTGCTTTTTTGTGAGGAAAACTGAAGACAGAGACTGCGTTTTTTTTGTACATACTTGCCGTGTTTGTGTGACTAATAAAGTGCAGATCTCTTGTACGGTTTTTTGTGGGTTCCTGAATGAGACTCAGTTCTGTTTTTTTTTTTTTTTGGGGGGGGGGGGGGGGGGGGGGGGGGGGTTATCTGCTGACATGGAAACTCCTCCTCCAATCAGAAATAAGTATCTCTGCACATTCCTAAGTATGTACCCCTTGTCATTGTGGATTTTTTTTCCTTTTTTTGTAAATGGGGAGCCAAGAAAAAAAAATCCACTCTTCCTTGGCAGAAAGTACTGGAGTAAAAAGAAAAATGAACTTGTTCTAGAATTTCTTTTTTAGAAGTCACCCCATGTCTCTTACATATATACTGTAATATTCCAAATGAGAGGCATCTTAACATTACAGCATTCAAACAATATCAGGTACCACAAACCACTTTCCTTCACAAGGCAGCTCAGTTAGTTACAGTCAGACCGAGGGCCGCCCTTGTTAAGGTGTTGTCCAGCCCCATTGTGCTCTATCCAAGCAGCACAGTTTCACACCACTCAGGGGTAATCATAATAACTCAAAAGGCAAACAGGGGATTGGTGGTTCTGAAAATCGGGAAAGAATCATCTGAGTGCTGGTGATAAAAATATGCTTGGGCAAAAAAAAAAAAATTAAAATATCCTCGCTTCAGCACACAAAGAGCATTTACAAGCACTCTTTAATTTAGTGGAGTACTCATCTTTCAGCGGGTAAATGCGTCTAACCCTGTTGGTTTTTCACTGATTAAAAGATCTCATTACTGTACGGTATGTCTGAAATTATATTTTACAGAGAGCATATAATTAATACAGAATGAAGTATTCAAAAAGTCAAACCCAGAGGAGGTGTGGTTGGAGGCCCACAGCACATACTAAAAGATGGACTTTGATAGGCTAACCTGGATGATAATGTCAAATGTTTCCAAAAAGAAAAAAAATTCAATATGTAATGCTCTTGCCATAACTAACTCACAACATTACAGTCATTTAGCTGATGCTTTTATCCAAAGTGACTTACAGTTGATTAGACTAGCCTAGGGCCAATCTCCCCTGGGAGCAACGTGGGGTTAGGGGCCTTGCTCAAGGGCCCAACAGCAATGGTGTTCTTGCTGTGGCTGGACTGGGACTTGAGCTGCCAACCTCAGGGGTCCCAGTCATGTACCTTAGCCACTAGGCTATAGACTGCCCCAAATCGTACAACCAAATGGTAAATCTCGTTAGAGACTCTTCCAGTAATCTGGAGCGGTGTTGCGATAGCTTTGAGTACACATTTGGTCCAGCCACCACTATTGGGTTTGCCTTTTCACATGAGCCCACTATGTTCAATTTGCATTTTAATGAATAAAGCGGCTGGCGTCACAATACACAGCAATTACAGATTTTAAATTGAAGACAAAAGACAAAAATTCCTTTTTGGCACAGCATACACATAATGAGATATTACATAATTCAATTTTTTCCATTGAAAATGGTGTCCATACCAATTTTTATCAAAGCTCTGATATTCATTGCAGATACTTGAGAGGAGTATCAAGTAAGCGGATATCCTTACAGGAAGACAAACATTGATATATCAATGACAAGTCAATTTTAATAAAACAAGCTCACCAAAAAAAATATGAGAAGGCATATTGCGATAGATGAGTAAAACAGGTGAATTCAGTTATAATTGGCTGTGGATCAAGAAACAAGCAGTTAACATGAACCTTGGCCTTACGTCGCCCTCTAGTGACGAGATATGGCACAGTCCTATTTACAATCTAAATAAGAGACAGGTGAAATGTAGTTCCAGCTTCCTTTTCGATAGAAAGAAACATTACTGTAATGTGTCTATGTTTTGACACCTTCCAAAAGGGAAGAAAATGGCATTTTAACTTTACTGTGTCATTACATGTCTTTGTAAACAATATCCACAAATATAAAATTCCACAGCAGTATAAAATTATTTATTTGTTTTTGAATAAGAATGAATTGAAAATTATATGATACATTAAAAAATCTAAACATGATCTTTATTCCACTGCGGATCTTCATGAGGTCTAAGTACCTATTTCTTACAGGCGAATTAAGAGCGCCAACATTACAAGACACTGTTATTCTATGAATCCAAATCTAGCTGGTTAAGGGCCATGTACAGAGTAAGCCAAAATGTATAACCAAAAATGTACATAAACAGAACTGTTTAAGTTTCCCTTCCACAATATTTCAGTATTCTAGTCTGTTTCAGCCTCTCTGTTGACTAAAAAAGCTTGGGGGGGGGGGGTTGGGCAATTGATGAGTCCCTTTTAAAATGTAGGTGCCTGCCTACCTGAGCACACACACATGCTCAGGTAGGCAGTCCACTTTGAGGAGCTTAAGTATTCTCTGTCGCAAATAACTAAATGGGATTTTGAAAAGGCACAGATAAGGTGTGTGTGTGTGTGTGTGTGTGTGTGTGTGTGTGTGTGTGTGTGTGTGTGTGTGTCTGCATGCATGCATGCATGTGTAATTACAGTATTAGCCAAAAGGGTTTTAAATGATGAAGTGCCATAAATCTTGCCGTTGTAATTATCTGCTGATGAATAAAGGTAAAGCTGTCACTTGGGGGGATCGCTCCTGTGTTTCCTGGCAGGTACCACTTTACTAATTCTGCCAGACTGAGCTGTGTAAGGCAGGCCATCCTTCCATGAGAGAGCTGCAGGGCAGACAGTGAGTGAGTGAGTGAGTGAGTGAGTGAGTGAGTGAGTGAGTGAGTGAGTGAGTGAGTGAGTGAGTGAGTGAATGTGTCCGTGTGTCCATGTGCGAGTATGTATGTGTGTGTGCCTTTGTGTGTACGCTTACACATCTGTGTAAGTGGAGTTTGTATGAGGGTTTGTGCCCTTGTGAAATTCCAATGGATCATTTGAATTTACAATGAAATTATCTAACAGTTCATTACCTGATATAATCATAAAAATCATATTTACATCTTTATGCAGAGGGAGACAAAGCTGTATGTGCATGTGTGTGTGTGTGTGTGTGTGTGTGTGTGTGTGTGTGAACACGACCCTCCAGCACATTCACTGCGAGATGTTGGATGAGGCTTGCTGACCATTGGGTCTCTTGGCATTGCGAGGGCCGACATCCGTCCGTCTGAAGGGTTGGTTCCTCAGATCTGCTCAGAGAGAACGACACACAGAGAGAACCAATGAGCCTAATAGATAGGCATCCCAGCATGCATCGGGAGGGCAAGAAATTCCACAGTGACAGACACAACATCAGAAATACCAGCAATGAGTAACTGGTCTTCAAAAAGTTCCCCTTCGATTGCACACACCACCCCCAGTATTAGCCTCTCTGTATATTGCACTTGTGGTTTTCTTTTGACTGACAGCTAATCGAAAGACCCATGTGACTCATTCTGACATTTTTAGCTATATATCACATACTGCGGTTTGGAAATGGTGTTACACAATGTTCCAAGTCCAAAAACTGACAGAAGTGTGCGCATTTTGGCCATATTATTCAGAAGAAGGCCAGGGGGAGACCCTTCCTGGTGGGCTGCAGGTTGTATTTGGGATTTGGGTTTGGTGTTGCTCAGCTGTTAATTGCTCTGTTAAAGCAAGTGATCACAAAGTTAACCTTAACAAAGCTAATTTGTGTGCCGCCCAATACCTACTCCCCACCTGCGCAGGAAAGCACTGAGAGAGTGAGGCTGGAAGGAGCTGCACTGGCTGTCATTGCCGGAGGAGGAGTCACAGAGCGAGAGAGGAAGGAGCCATGAGGGGCCCTGGCTTTAGTGCAGCAGCGTTCCTCCCACACACACACTCACCTCACACACACTCACACACACACACAAACACACACACACACACACTCACCTCACACACACACACACACACCTCACACACACTCACACACACACACACACACACACACTCCCCACACACACACACACACACACACACAGGGGAGGGAGAGAAAGCAAATGAGAGGAGCTGGGTTAGAGCAGCTTAGATGATGAAACGAGAGAGACAGCCAAGGCAAAATATATGACGAGGGAGAGAAAGATATACAATTATATTTATTTATTTATTGTTTATTCTGTTATTTGTTGCTCAATTTGTTATGAGCTATCGGTTATTGCTTGCTCTGTCAGCATACACTATGGCAATGTAAGTCACATCAATGAGGCCTGTTGAAGTGAACAAGACAGAGAGAGAGACAGAGAGGGGGGAAGAGCGAGAGCAAGTGAAAGAAACAAATAAGATGCAGGCTAATGCCAAGGGGAGTAGAGCAAGGAGCTGCACAAGAGCATGGATTCAGTGGAGGGGAACCATGGGAAATGAGATATTGATTAGATGGGAGGACCTCCGGAGAAGCAAAGCATGCTGGGTGGTGTATTACAATGAATGCAGTGGTAGAGCTTGGATAAAAAGCATGGATATGGACGTGGACTTTGGACAATTTTCCTTCCATGACACTCCTTAGACAGTCCGGCTGAAAACTCTTTGGACCAGGTTAGACTCAAGTACAGGGGGGCATATTCAGACCAATATTCAGCCATGAGGTGCAAGGACACTGTACCAAGTCAGTGACTTGAATCCTTATGTGCCAAACCCCAGCAGACACTTTCGCTAGATCCTGACACTGCTGCTGTAGACTGATTGTAAACAGCAGCCCGAAATGGGCTGAATGGTGTGCTCACTTCATTAAATATTTTAATGTTCTTATTTGAAATTCCACTTAATTCACCATTAATTATTTGTGATGGAAATGTACTACTTGTTCTTTGTATGTTTGAGTTGTGTTTTTGTTGCCCCTTGAATTAATTTAGCACAGCTGCCTCTATTAAACTGAATGTCTCTGTTGTTCCATGCTTCATTGAGCATCTAATTTAACTACTTACCAAGGCTGAATACCTGTTGCTCTGTGGGTAATTTGTTCAAGGGGTACAAATAAACAAACGAAGTGGCAGACGCACCTGCAATTGGACGCCTTTGCCAGAACCAACACAGGTAACAACACATGCCAATTACAACGAATGACTGGCAGACTCTTGTTGAAGGAGGACTCAGGCCAAAAAGCATTTTAATTGCTATGTATTGTTTTGCTAGCTCTTCATGGACCTTTTCGTTAGATAGGCAACATTCCCATGCTCAGTCACTCTGGGAACAACAAAGCAAGATCACATCTGCCAATCAAAATGCTTATAACTTTATTGACATGTTGGCGTATATCAACATGTTCTTTGGCTCTTGGATCATTGGCAAATGGCCAGCTGTGATGATCAGCTGAAACGGCAAGATATGATCTTTTTGGAAGGTTTTGGAATCTTTGTTATTTTGTATTGGATTTTTTCTTCTTTTGCTTGGACAAGGGGGATATTGGTGCAAGAAAATATTATTGGACTTCAAAGGACTTCTATTCTCACTTTTTTGGAATTGTTTATGGACAAAAGGTGGATAAAATAAGTGTGTAACAACCATTTCCTTTAACATTGGAATTTGCCTTGGTTCCCCTTTGAAGCTTTACAGTATACGTGTAGTGTTTTTTTACTCTGCTGATATCTTCAGCTCCAATCAGGATGTGCTTGTTATTCGTATGATGTGTCTGATAGGCCTTAAGTCGTTCTGTCAACATCACAATGGACTAATGAAAGAAGATCCCGGCTGCAACAGAGCCCAACAAACCTGCAGCACCACACGATTCCAGACAGGAGTGAGCAACTCCAGGTGGTGTGCAAGCATAGATTTCCCACCAATTACAATGCCTTAGTTCGCTAATTACCTGCACACGCAAATCCCAGTTCATAAATTAGATCACAGTGAAATGTTTCATGTTGAGACACGAGGGCGGTCTTCATTGGCTGTTGTCTGCCATTAGCGAGCTTATGGAGAAATGCAGTGAAAAGGTCAGATGGTGTAAAGGTAGAAGCTGAGAGTGGGAGCTGGCTTGACTCCAGACAGATACAGCCCTGTCTATCTGCCCCCAGACATTACGCTCACATTCAGGTAATTAGCAGATACCTTCATCCAGAGTGGCACTGCTTATATCCACTATCTATTTATAAGCAGGCCGGGTTAAGTGCTTTGCTCAAGGGTACAAAGTTAGTGCCCTTATTGGGATTTGAATCAGGGGACCTCTGGGCACCAGGCCCATCTCCTGAACAGTCATCCTGCCACGCCACCACTGGGCTAAAGAGCCAGTCTGCTGGAGCCTTACCTGTGATTATGTCCTCGATGGCGCCGTCCTTCACCCCCCGCACCTGGGGCTTCACCTGCCTCTTCTTCAGCTCTGCGATCAGGTCCATCTGGGGCATTTTTGGCATCATGGGTGTCTACACGAAGGGGTCAAAGGTCAGTTGGTCAGACACCTCCCAGAGGACACACACAGGCTCATTTCATTTGTATGATAAAATGGATGGTCAACTGATATGGCTAAGATTCATTAAATTCCAACGTTTCAGAACGGTAGAGATGCTGAAATTTCAATGCCGTGATTTCCGAGCTGACTATCTAGACAACATGATCTTTGGCTTCACTAACAGACGGGCAGCAGCTTCCTTCCCGGTATGTGTGACATGGCTCAATATATATGGCTACCTCCATCCACCGAAACACAACGGGACTGCTGGCTTCATAGCCTCCAGCACAGATACAGCAACACAGCAGAATTTCCAACCAGGCTCCGAAGTATATTGAAGAGCCGCTTGTAATGGAGGGGTATGATTTAATACTTGAACATTATTAATTGCATTGTTGAAATCAGCCACGTGTGATGCATGCTGGGAGTCCTATTCAATATATATCCTGTCAGACTGAAAGTATCACAGGGAGAGTCTGAAATATGAGGCTGAGCTCTGAAGGCAAATAACGCGCATTGCGTTTATTTTTGGTGAGGAGATGAAAAGTATTACTTGTCCTCTGCAGTCGTGTGGAGGAGGCCGGTTTTTTAATAGGCCTTTATTTCATACTGTGAAGTCTAGGGTAAGCCTTTTCTCATGACAACAGGCTGGTGGAACTACGATATGTAACCAGTAACTCACTGGCTTCAACCAATCAATGTGTTGATGATATCAATCAATCAAGTCACATGATATCTTATTGACCCTTCAGTACCCTCCCCTCCCTGGGGCGGTACCTTAGGCCCTGCAGACTCGGGCTTGGAGGGGGAGGCTTCACTGGCCTCTTCACTGCCTTGGGCTTCCTGTTTCCTCCTCTGCTCATTATCCTGCTCCGCTTGCTGTGGGACAGAAGGCAACATGCACACACACATACAAACACACACATACACACACACGCATGCACACACACATACAAACACACACACACACACGCACACACACATACACACACACACACACACACACACACACACACACACACACACACACACACACACACACACATGCACACACACATACAAACACACACATACACACACACATGCACACACACGCACACACACACACATACAAACACACACATGCACACACACATACAAACACACACATACACACACACGCACGTACACATGCAATCACACAAACACACGCACACAGTGCACAGGATACATACAAAGACAACATAAGTGAATCAAAATGAATCCCCGTAAACTGAACAAACCATACAAATCATCCACAGTGGGACTGGTCCGTTAATCACACTCATCCAGTCTCTCAGTCTGGTCCCCACCTTGTAGGCTTTGATGAACCTGGCAAACAGGGGGAAGAACGATGACGGAGGGGTGGTCTTGGGGTTCTCTCCGAAGTACTCCACCGCTGAGCCATACGCGTCCTGCAGAGCAGAGATATGACATAACAAAGACAACTACAATACGGTATATGAATATGTTGTATGCATACACATAGTGGCGCATAATGGTACATACATATTAGTTAACAGGAAATAGACATGTTGTCTCAAGGTTTTTATTGTTGCTTTTTTTGTTAAATTTGCTTTGGCATAACTGTGCATGGCATACCATTAAAGTTTGAGAGAGAGAGGTGGAAGTGGGGGAGTCAGAATCAGAGTCTCCCCTCCCCGACACCCTCCTCCCTGACAGAGTGTCTGGAAAACACACATTCATTTGTTTGGCGCAGGCTGCCTGCAAGTTTATTGATGCCCCAATATTTCTGAGGGGGGGATTCGGTTGGCCCAGACAAGCCTCTGTTTGGCCATGTCCAAATTCGTTACAAATAACCAGCAGAGAAATGTCAGGCTCTCATTAGCCGCTTCAGACTAGAGTCCAGCCTACGCAGGATCACTGTTAGCCAGGGGTAGTGACTGGCCATTGTTTTATTAGCGTAGAACAGCCCTTGGCACATTTCTGCATGTACACATGCCACACTGAAAGCAGACCACTCTCCAGCCTCCACAGGCATAAAACAGTCCAAACACAGTGTGCAATCAAGGAAAAATACCATTTTATTACAAAGAATAAAAAGACCATATTAAACTGATTAACAGAACAATTCTCTTCTGTTAGGAATCCCCAGAGAACACTGAAGTACATCTACAGTGAGAGGGTGTGAGAAAACTGTAGAACATTTTTACTTAGCTGAGGTGAGAGTAGTGAAATAACTCAAATGTAAGCTAAAGTGAGTGTACTGTAGTACACCTAGAGTAACCTATGGTGAAAGTATTAAGTCGACAGTAAGCTAACGGTAAGTGTTTTAAGTAAGTATACAGTATATATGGTAAGAGAATTTAATCTAGAGTAAGATGAGGCATGAATACTGTCGTAAACTTAGAGAAAGTTGGAGAGTGAGCTGCAGTAAGTCTATAGTAAGCTTAGGTAAGAGTACTGGTGCAGCCTGTAGTCTAGTGGGACCCCTGAGGTTGGTGGCTCAAGCCCCAGTCCAGCCACAGCAAGATCACCATTGCTGTTGGGCCCCTGAGCAAGGCCCTTAACCCCACATTGCTCCCAGGGGGAATTGGCCCTTGGTTAGCCTAATCAACTGTAAGTTACTTTGGATAAAAAGCATCAGCTAAATGACTGTAATGTAGCGAAATGTAATGTAATGTAATGTAACTGCAGTAACGCAGCAGTTAGCACGCTGAGGTGAGGGTAAGCTGACCTGTGCAGTCTTGCTGTCTTTGAGCAGGGTGTCCAGCATTTCACTGCTGGTCTTAATAAACTCCTTCAGCACGGGGTTGTCGTCCTGCACCAGGAATTCCTTGCGGGCAATTTCCATGCCCTTCTCCAGGGAGCGCACATTCTGCAAGATGCTGTCCAGAGACACTGCAGAGTACACACACACGGGTGCAGGTATGTGTACACTCATCTAAATGTACGGCACTCACATATACATATGCACACACATATATGCACGCATGCATGGGTGTATGTACTCACATAAACCCAAGTATAAACAAATGCACATTCTTTATTTTAACCCCATTATTCCAGTAGACCTCAGCCCTGTGCCTTGGGAGTCATAGGGTGAACTGGTTTTAGTGTTTGCGTTGTGAGTACGAATGCATGCATGCATGTATGTACTGCAGCTGAGCTCACCTTGGCCAGCCTTGTCCACAAAGTGCAGCTCGGAGTGGAAGGAGCACAGCTCGGGGTACTTCTCCTGGACGATGTTGGCGATGAAGTGCAGCAGGGTCTGCTTGCGGTCGGTTGACTTGGTGTCCAGCAGCTGAGCGAGACAGAGAGACATGAGGGGTGACGGCGTGGAGTAACAGTTGAGGAACTGGCCCGACCCAGGAGCAGCTGGTTCCAGTCTCAGGTGTACTATCCCACAGGCCAGGCCTCACTAAGCTGAATGGTCTCTTCACCACAACAGATGCTCCTGTGCTCTCCTTCTTATGCAGTGTCTACAGCAGTGCATTTCCAATTGTTTGCTGTCATTTTTATGTCATCCTGTTCGCTTCTTGCTGTTTTTATTGTCACCGTCAGTGTTAAGGAACTAGGCTTGTAGTTCAGTGCCTGCAGGTTCACATCCCCACAGAGAGCCATTGTACCCTCACGCAAAGTACTTAGCCTGATTTGTTTCTGTAAACCATCCAGCTGTATAAATCAACAACACTTTAAGTTGTGAGATTTGTAAGTCACTTTGAATAAGGCTGTCTGCTAAGCAAACAAATGGCATAATGTCTTGTACTGGAGAAGAGGTCACAGAGTGACATCCCATAGTTAGAAGTACGCTGCTCTTGCCATGGAGGGTCTACATCAACAGCAGATGACCACCCTTGAGTCCTCACTAAATTAATTTGGTGAAATGTTGGTCAATTTAGCACACGCAGATACTCTCCTACATCAGGAGACACATCAGATTGACTCCATCTGTTCGCAATTACGTCTCCCTAATTTAATGAGCACCGGATGTGCTTAGCAAGAGCAATTAAACTGGATGGATTTGTGTCTCCCTTAGCGGTAGATAACTGAAACAGAAATAATATGTAATGCACAAATCTCACACACAATGTCATAAAACAATCCTCCCAGAATGCATGTCCTAGCCATGTATACTTAAACTGTAGGCCCTTGATCTTTGTTTGATTGTAAGCAGGTTTGGAGTCCCTATCCTGAGGTTTAACACGTAGGTCAATGTAGCACCCCCTACTGGCAGGCAGGTCTGGTCCACCTTTATATTTTGTAAAGATTCACGTTTTTTCATCCCTTTCGACTGGCTGATAAAGTCATAGATTCTTTTATCAAAACATCTGCTGAGGTACCCCAGCGTATGTGTTTGTTTGTTCCGGAGTTTGGTCCAGAATTTGTCTGATAACACACGCTTGATCAGATATCGTCGTTCGGTGAAATGGAGGGACAATGGCCCGCTATCATCAATGGCCTATGGGATGGTGGGTAGTTGAATGTGGCAGGAAGCTGCAGTGTGTTGGGGCCTCACCAGGTCCAAGCTCTGTAGGCGGAACCCATAGGCTGAACCCCTCTTGCTGCTGTTCATGTAGTTCCCAAAGGCCAGGATGATCTAGAAGAGGAGAGAGAGAGAGGGAAGAATATACTCATAATTTGATGCTGGGTCCGGCTGAAACACTCGCTTAAGGACTCACCACACAGACAGAGGGCCAATATACTGGGGGCAGCCTATAGTCTAGTCTAGTGGCTAAGGTACATGACTGGGACCCCGAAGGTTGGTAGCTCAAGCCCCAATCCATCCACAGCAAGAACATCATTGCTGTTGGGCCCTCGAGCAAGGCCCCTAACATTGCCCACATAGCTCCCAGGGGGGATTGGTCCTTGGTTAGCCTAATCAACTGTAAGTCACTTTGGATAAAAGCATCAGCTAAATGACTGTAATGTAATGTAATGTAATGTAATGAGTTATTGACCACTTTCATCCCATGGACTAATCGGTTCCTCACCTCCAACATCTTCTTCAGCTTGCTAGAGGACTTGATGGACATGGAAGCTGCAATGATGGCATTCAGTTGCTAGGGAAACAAAACAAGAAAATGGATGCCACTGTTCATCCTTCTCTTCCAACCATCTCATTTTACATATCCTAGGATATGTAATTACATAAATCAGGCTGGTATAAGTTTCACCCTTACACTCACAACAGCTAAAAATCATTAGCGATGTGCGAGAATGTGTTTGAGCATGTGCAATGCAATGTGGAATGGAAAATAGCAGAGAGGCACACATTAGGAATGCAAAGAGATGCCGAAGACGGTGGACAGGTGGCGCTGTAACTGACCGGCTGTAGCCGCTTGGCGCTGTCGGGGAAGTTGCCCATGAAGATGAGGGTGCTGATCCGCTGGCCCAGCCGCGGGATCTTGCCGAAGCGCACCATGAACCGGTCCTCATCGGACAGGTCCTCCAGGGGACGGCCCTCCCGCTCGTAGTTCTGCATCAGCTTCATCTCATACTCTGAGGGGATAAAGCGTTCCAGCAACTCCAGGAAGTCCAGGCTCAGGGCCTGCTGGTTGTACCTGTGGAGGGGGGACGGGGGGAAGAGGACAAAACAAGCATTGGAGAGTAATAAACGGAGGGGGGGAGAAAGAGGGGAAGAAACGGGATTAGAGGACAGGGGAAAAGGAACAAATATTAAGAACAAGCATTGGAAAAAGAAATTGAGGGAAGGGGAAGGACGGGAGAAATGGGAGAAAAAAGAGAGGGAAAACATGAGCAGAGAAGACGTGTTGTCGAGTGAGAAGGGGAAGGAGAGAGGGAAGAGGGGGGATGGACAGGGGAGAGGAGAAAGAAAGAGAAGATGAGAGAGAGAGAAAAATGTGAAGGGAGAACAAGCTTTGGAGAATGAGAAAGGGAGGGAAGGAGGGAGGGAAGATCTGAGTGGCAGTGGTCAGTGAGGTGCAGATTGTAAATGTTTCTCGTACGTCTCTATGGCGGTGCAGATTTCGGGGGAGCCTATGCCAGCCTTGCGCAGAGTGATGGCCAGGTTCTTGGCTCGGTTGGATTCGAGGAGGGACACTTTGCTGGGCTCCTTCTGCGCCGCCTTCACCTTAATCTTGCCCAGGTCAGCCGGGGGACCTTGAGCCTTCGTTTTGAACAGTTCCTCAAAGGCATCCATGTTGAGCTCCTGTGAAAGAGGAGTGCAATAGTGAGGGCACACGAGCCACGGCTACGCAACTTCAGGAGGCTAGCAAGTGAGAGAAGCAAAAAACAACACCCGAAAGACACAACAGCAGTTTGTGAATAATTCAAGATTCACATGTTCCTTCTTAATGGCAACAAAAACAAAAGAACATGAGTACACAAACAGGGAATTCAGACTCTCTAGAGTCAACCGTCTGTTATAGCTTTAATACTTATGGAAAAGAAAAAAGTCATTATATGAATATGAGTCTCTTCATTTCCATAGGTTTTGTTATTTTACACAGTTTTTACCAACTGGTTACTTAGGTAGCCACAAACCCAACTGAACTGGCTGAGAGAGATAGAGAGAGAGAGAGAGAGAGAGAGAGAAGAGAAGGGCAGACAGGAGCAAAACTGGTGAGAGATACAGACCCTCCCCGCCGAAAAAGCATTTTGGCCTCACCCCCAATACTTGTTCATCATCCAACTCATTGAAGACGGTGCCCTTGACCTGGTTAGGCTTCAGGGCCTGCCAGTTAAGCAGCGGCATGCGGTACTTGGTCTGGATCGCCTTCTTGCCTTTGGGACCTTGAGAAGGGGAAGAGCACGCTATAAAATGCCATCAATGTGCGCTGCGCACTGCAATCTCCACTGCAGGCCCCAAACCCTGGCCCTAAAGAGCTGCATGGCATGCTGGGTTTTGTGTTCACCTTAAATCAGCAACCAGCTTAAACCCAAGAAACCACTTGAGGTGAGACAACTGTGTCATAAATTGGTTTCATTGAATACAAAAAACACCAGTGTGCCCAACGGCACTCCAGTGCTGGAGATAGATATCCCTGCTCTAATCGTAATACTACTATCCCTGTATTAAAATTAATATCACATTGTGCACCGGTTTTTGGGTTTGTGTAAATCTAATAAGCGGTTTACAAAGTGCACTTTCCACAAATTTATGTAGACTTTCATAGGTTTAGTACCGTGTAGGAGAGTCTCCCAATGATTCAGGTCTTCAAATGATTTCTTAGTCCTTCTACTATCTGCAGTAACTAATACTCTGTATTGGTGTGCCAAAATTGTTTCCACTAGTCTTTTTGTTCAGCTGATGATGGGATTAGTTCTAAACTAAGCAACTGCGATGCCGATGTGTTGAAAGTGATTTAGGTTGTTAAAGAATGGCTAAGCTAGACCACGTTTGTGTCTGAATTTTGTGCTAAGCTCTGCATTTAATTACCTAATTGACCACATCATAAGATCACTTGATAAGTTCATTAAGAGCGCTCTTCTGTTCCTACCTGATATATTTACTGTGTTTCAATCTGATATCAAAGTTGCATTGTTGAATACACAGTTATAAAGCTAAGAATAATTGGACCAGGGCATTTGGTGGGAGCAAATGAATACATTTTCCATTCCTTGCATGAAGAAACCTGGGAATTATGCAGGAGTGGGGCATTCTGGGAGCACTGATGGCTGAGCAGCAGGGCAGTGCATAAATTTTGGGTATGTATCTGCTCACCTTGTCCGCTGCTTCCGAAAGGTAAGCCACCAGGAGGGGGCGGAGGTCCACCCCCTGGAGGGGGCGGGGGTGGGGGAGGCCCCGCCCCAGGAGGAGGTGGGGGCGGGGGAGGTCCATCACAAGGCAAGGGAGGGGGTGGAGGTGGGGGCGGCCCCCCCCCGGGGGGAGGGGGAGGGGGAGGTGGAGGGGTGGACTCGGCGCTGTCTCCAGGAAGGGGTGGGGGTGGAGGAGGAGGAGGAGGAGGAGGAGGAGGACCTGAAGAGGAAGGAGGGGCTGAGGCAGTATCCTGACCGGGAGAGGGGGCTTGAGCAGCTGGACCTGCATGGGCAAGAAAAAACTGTGTGAAACTCCATTGATGTACCCATACTGAGTTAATTCAGGGGCCCATGATACATCCAGTCAAGATGACTAATCTGACAGTAACATTCACACCGTCTGTGTGAAGACATGCATGAAGCTTCACTGTTATCCGCCAGACACATCAAGTTCTCAAAATGTGAAGAGAGACAGCAAAGGGGTGGGGTTCAAAAAAGTGGCATCACTGGGGGCGGGCTCATCTGTGTGAGTGGCGGGGGAGGAGGGCGTGCTTACCTATGTGAATGGCATTTGAAGGGGCGGGCTCACCTGTTTGAGTGGCAGTTGAGGGGTGGGCTCAGCTGTGTGAGTGGCAGGTAGGGGGCGGGCTCAGCGGTGTGAGTGGCAGGTAGGGGGTGGGCTCAGCTGTGTGAGTGGCAGGTAGGGGGTGGGCTCAGCTGTGTGAGTGGCAGGTAGGGGGCAGGCTCAGTGGTGTGAGTGGCAGGTAGGGGGTGGGCTCAGCTGTGTGAGTGGCAGGTAGGGGGCGGGCTCAGTGGTGTGAGTGGCAGGTAGGGGGCGGGCTCAGCGGTGTGAGTGGCAGGTGAGGGGGACATGCTCACCTATGTGGCAGTTAAGGGGGACGTACTCACCTGTGTTAGCGACAGGCACGGGGACGTGCTCTATGATGGTGACGGGAATGACCTGGATGTCCAGGCCTCCGGAGGCCGTGCGGCCCAGGCGGATCAGGCCGCGGTCCTGCAGCTCCTGCACCTTCTGCTCCAGCTCTGAGGGCCCGAGGGACGGGCGCTCCCTGTCCCTCTCCCTGTCGCGCTCCAGCTCACGCTCGCGCTCCCTCTGCTGCAGGGAGCTCACCTGGGAGCATGATTCCCGCAGACTCTCCTGCACAGCACATAATCATACATTAACATATATATACATATAACACACACTACCACACATTAGAAAATATATTCATATAACACACTTGTAATCATGCATTAACATATATATAACACACTATCACACATAAACGTATATGGAGCACACACACATACATATGTGCATATATGCATATATAGTTGTTCATGTCCTCTCTTTTTTAATCATCTTTGGAGATGGTGCTCTTCAGTCCCTGGTATGACATCACACCTGTGAGTCTACCTTTATCGAGCACTGCTGGAGCTGTACCGTACCTTCAGCACCTCTGCCTCCTTGGTGGCCTGGATGAGCTGTTTCTCCAGCTCAGCCATTTTCTCCATGGTCTGGTTCTCACACTCCTGTAGCCGAGCGCTCAGCTGCAACACCGAGACAGACTCTGTCACCGAGCATCACTGAGCATAGCAAGAGTTGCCAAAAATGCTAAGACGCCATGAGAATTACAGCACATTATGTTACATTACAGTTACGTAGCAGTTATATTTATCCGAAGTGACTTAAAGTTGATTGGGCTAGCCAAGGACCAATCCCCCCTGGGTGCAATGTGGGGTTAAGGGCCTTGCCCCAGGGGCAGGGGCCAGCAGCAATGGTGTTCTTGCTGTGGCTGGACTGAGGCTTTGGTCACCAACCTCAGGGGTCCCAGTCATTTTCCTTAGTCCCTAGACTACAGGCCGCCCCAGTTTCAATATTCATTTACACGACCTGGCTATCAACAGTCCCGGACCAGGGAGGGCAGGTATAGAATCACTAAGGCGCTAATATAGTTAGCTATGTCACCCTCTCACACAGATACACAACATGTAGGGTGTAAAAGCAGTGGTGAAGCTAGTGCAGGGATGGGCTTGGGGGCTCTGTCTGCTTCCGGATTTCACGCCTCGGCTCTTAGTTATTTAATTAGCCCAATCATTTACGGGATCTGACAATCTAGATACATTTCTACTGAAGGTCAGACACGACAGCCGCGTCCACACTCATATCTGTCAAAGTTCAGTGACCCCGTTGTTTGCGATATTGAGGATGTGTGCGGGGTCTGCTGGGGACAAATTTTTCATTGCAATGCCTCTAAAATTTCCCAACAAAACAATGAAGAAACTCCCATATTTTTGGAGTGATCACTGTACTCCACTGGCTTTACAAATAGGTGAGTTAAGTGTGTATAAGTAAAAATTCATTATATGTGTATGAGCACTAATGTGTGTGTGAATGGGGATGGGTGTGTCTGTGTGTGAATGGTTATGTGTCTGTGCATATGTGTGTATTTTTGTGTGCGCGAATGAGTGTGTGTGTGAATGCATATGTGGATGTGTGTGTCTGAGTGTGTGTGTGTGCATGCATGTGTTTGTGTGTGTGTGTGTGTGTGTGTGTGTGTGTGTGTGCGTGTGTGTGTGTGTGTGCGTGTGAGTGCACGTGTGCATGCACACGTGTGTGTGTGTGCGTGTGGGTTCACGTGTGTGTGTGTATGCGTGTGTGTGTGTATGTGCGAGCGCATGCGTGTGCGTGTGCATGTGTGTGTGTGTGTGTACTGACCTGTGTGTTGGCCAGCTGCAGCTCCTCCATATGCTCCAGGAGGCCTCCTTTGGACTCCACATCCTCCAGCAGAGCCCCCACATCAAACACATTGTCCAGGTAAGCCTGGATCTGCACCAGCAGCTTATCACTCTCTGTGGACTTCAGCTTCTGTCAGACACACAGGGACAAGCCATTTCAAATACACACTAATGTAAATATATACAGGACACACCTATACACACACAGACAAATGTAAATACATGGACACATTCAAACACACAAATATAGATACATGGACACACGTGCACATAGAAGTACACAAATACCATTGCACACACACACAGATGTGCACTCACATACATTCACACATGCAATGATAACTACTTATCATTAATGATAGATTTATATGCATGCACAGACACACATATAAATATACACATAGACAAAGACATACTCACACAGAGACATGCACAGGCACACACACATAAACACACAATGACAAAGTTGAGGGAGTGCCCTCACCACAACCTAAAGGAAGCAGAACCCAAATGAGACCGTGTGGCTTTTGCATTTGCCAGGACTGAAAGTGAAAGCAGACTCTGTATGTGTGTAACAAGTCACAGAGAACTGAAGTAAATACAGTTCTGTTATTATTGAGCCAGTTACTGTATGTCAAGAACAGTGTACGTGTATGACAGTGCAACCCAGTCCAGTGAAACCCAATCCAGACCTTAACTGGAACCAACAATAAGTATTTAGAACAGTTAAAGCTGGTGTGTCTAAACTTTTCTCAAATTTTCCAAAATTTAAACACATTTCTTCACCACTGACACTTTAAGTCAGCTACCAATGTCATGTACACTAACTTACCACACTCGTGTATGAAAACACGTCTAAAACAGTACATCAAACCATATACTATGAATGCTGGTCAATCATATATTCACTGAGCTGCAACATAAATAAGTAGTCAATTACAAATGCTTTTCCTTATGTTCCAGCACTAAAATTCCTGATTCAACTAGTCAAAGAGGGCATTTTTCAGTACAGATTTGGGGAGTGTCATTGTTCTCAGGTATAGGTGCTGTAGTGTTCTCAGGTGTGAGTGCTGTAGTGTTCTCAGGTGTGTGTGCTGTAGTGTTCTCAGGTGTGGGTGCTGTAGTGTTCTCAGGTGTGAGTGCTGTAGTGTACTCAGGTGTGAGTGCTGTAGTGTTCTCAGGTGTGTGTGCTGTAGTGTTCTCAGGTGTGGGTGCTATAGTGTTCTCAGGTGTGAGTGCTGTAGTGTACTCAGGTGTGTGTGCTGTAGTGTTCTCAGGTGTGGGTGCTGTAGTGTTCTCAGGTGTGTGTGCTGTAGTGTACTCAGGTGTGTGTGCTGTAGTGTTCTCAGGTGTGAGTGCTGTAGTGTTCTCAGGTGTGTGTGCTGTAGTGTTCTCAGGTGTGTGGGCTGTAGTGTTCTCAGGTGTGTGTGCTGTAGTGTACTCAGGTGTGTGTGCTGTAGTGTTCTCAGGTGTGTGTGCTGTAGTGTTCTCAGGTGTGTGTGCTGTAGTGTACTCAGGTGTGAGTGCTGTAGTGTTCTCAGGTGTGAGTGCTGTAGTGTTCTCAGGTGTGTGTGCTGAAGTGTTCTCAGGTGTGTGTGCTGTAGTGTTCTCAGGTGTAGGGTTGATGAGTTGTTGCGCGGATGCTGAGGCCCACCTCCAGGTACTGGTCCAGGCCGAGCTGGGTGAACTCAAACTGCAGGTGAACGCGACAGTTCATGTTCTCTACTGAGTGCACTACGATGTTGATGAACTGCATGCAGGCCACCTGTGAGGGACGGACAGGCGAGGGAGGAAGAGAGAGGGAGGGAGGAAAGAGGAAGGGAGGGCAGGTGAGAAAGAGAGAGGAGCGGAAAGAGAGGTTACCCCTATCAAGGATGGAAATAGCACTTCCTATGCCCAAATTATGTGACTAAGCTGTAATACATTGTCAACAAACAGCTCCAGTCAACCAAACCTACATATTATGAGCCAAAGGAAAACACTATAGTTGCGTACAACAGTAATTGAACACAAGAACTCTGGCCATTTTGGCTGCACACCCCCATCATAGATTTTTTTTGGGGGGATTTTTCCACTTTATTTGACAGTTACAGTAGAGAGACAGACAGGAAATGCAGGGGAGAGAGAGGGGAGGACATGCAGCGAAGGGCCTGGGCTGGAATGAAACCTGGGCCCCTGCAGTAAGGCCTGGGCCTCGTGTGGCATGTGCTCTCCTGAATAAGCTACCAGGGTGCGCCATAGTGTTGCATTTAAGATGGTCCAGAGCAAACAAGGCCCAAAAACAATGCAAGGACACTGCCAGTCCACTCACCATGAAATCAATGTTGCTGTCCTCATTCATGAAATAATCCATTAGCTTCTCAAATCGGTTCTTCTCCCCGCTCACCTGTGTGTGAAACAAACGAGTGCAGGCCCAGATTCAGTCAACATTTGTACTTCACTTTGACTTGCAAATGCTGATTCATGTGTTTTTTTTTTCGCCCAAAGACAGATTTTGCCAACTAACTTTTATAATAGATAAAACCACAAGGTGTTTAATTCTAAAGAGAAAAATAAAGGAGTCAGGAAGTGGAAGTTAAGAACAACTTTTGATTGAATTCAGAGTTTTTATACACCTTCCCATCTGTTACACAGATGTCTTCAAGATGGCAGGTGTCTAAATTGCTTTATGACAAGCAGATTATCCTGATAACAGCATTAAAAAACAAGGACAATTATTCACGTGTTTCTTCTTAATATGCATTCTTGTCAAATTACTCTGTCCTTAAAGAGATAATGGCTAATTAGCTGAAAGCTAATTAGCTTCTGCTCATTGGCTGAGTGTAAGCACTGAGTTTGATATCAGTTTTGAGAAACGCAGAGATGAAATGCTGATTGGATAAATACCTTCGCCTCAGACAGTAGTGCTGAGAGAGGCATGATCTCACTTCCATTGTTGACCGATCTCCATAGGTTACAACACACTCTCACCCTGACATCTTGGTTCATCACTCACTGACATGTTTTCTGTCTCTGTAAAACCACCATCCGGTGTCTCATACTTTATATTTGACTCATTGCCTTCTCCCCAGCCCTCCCTTCAGCCCAATAATTGCTGGTTGCTTAATAAACAGTTGCAGTCTGCGGAAATTGAGCAGACCTGTCACCCTGAGCCACACTGCTGCATGCATAAGTCTGACGCAGAAAGCTGGGGACAGGGTGACCTGGCTGTGTATGACCTCCTGACCTCTTTGAAGTTGTTGAAGGCGGAGAGGATGATGTCATGGCCCCCCCTCACCAGGCACACGGCCGCCAGCAGCTCCAGAACCAGGGCTTTGGTCCTGGGGGGGTGAAACATGGCCACCGGCGTTACTCCAATAGCGTGACACACATGTAATATCTGTGCATATGTACAAACACACCCCAGGTCTGTGTATCTTACTGGGGATAGTACTGTGGGGTTTTAACAACCTGGGATTCTTACATTGTTTAATCTGATACTGTAGCACAGTACATGCAATTCATCAATTGTCCACACACATATGGCTAATCCAAAAACAAGCACAGGCCAGAGTAAAAAAGGGACATCATGTACACATTTCTTACCTGGGGTTCTTGTTGTTGAGACTGAGAGTGATTTCGTTGACACAGCGAGGGTGCGTCATGACTAAGTTGAACCCAGACTGTAGATGAGAGAGCGCAACACTTACACTTCATTCTGCAACATGCCTTCATGCACTGGTCACTATCAACACTGTAACAAAGCACTGACAATCTGCAATCTGCTACACTTTACACAAAACACTGATGTACAATATGGTCACTGTAACGTTCCTTATATATTGGAGACTCAAAATATAGTTTACTTCAAGATATACTTCCTGAACTTTCCAATGTGATGCATCTCATTAATATTCATGAAGGGGCATGACCAAGGACAATACCTGCCAGGAATGGACATGTCCTGTCCTTGGCCATGCCTCTTCATGAATATTAATTAATTGTTATATTGCATCAGAAACTGCTGAACTGTAAAAGTAATGAAGGTAAGACAGTGCAGTAGGGTTTTGTCTTTTATGAATGTTGGGGGGAGGGGTCCTGTGTCACAGCGTTAGATTGGCCATGTCAATTGATTTATCTGCAAAAGACGTGAAAATGAATGTGGAAAAAGTGCTTTTATCACAACGCTCATTTTGGCAGTTTTAACGCATACCTCATGCAAAATGTCTTGAAAAAGATGTTGGGATGGAAACAATGTTTGCAAAAGAAGGGACAGTGAGTCTCAGATACAGGTACTGTATTTGCAGTGATTTCCAGCAAACGTCCAGGATTCATAGACGATGGATAAGCACTGGGCTGCACTACATCTGGTTGGCCTACAGAATCGGTGGCAGTACCGCACCTGGTAGTTCATGATGGCCCGCAGGCACATGATGCAAACGTGCACGTCGTCCTTCTGACCCCCCCCGCGTGGATTTCGAAGCGCCTTAACGCTGTGGGCGAACGTGTTCAGCCTGGCGGAGGTGTGCGACACAGGGAGCGAGGGGGAGAGGAAGAGAGCAGAGACAGAGGATCAGTACGACAGAGAGCGAGGGAGGCATTTTCACGAAACAGGTAAAGGACACAAGTCATGTTAAAGAGATTTACCGTCCATCACTGTCAGCCAGTGATTGGCATGCAGTTATCTGGTAAAGCAGTCCAACATAGCTACAGTAGCATAGCATGTAGCAGCTATTACATCAGTGTGTGTGGAGAACCTTGTCAATGAGCTGGCTAAATTAATAGTGGCTATGCTTGTTAGGACTTCCCTGTCAACATTAAGTCTCACTTAAAACTTTTAATATCAGTTTGATAAGGTTAGATATTAGGTTAGGAGGAATCACTGGTTATGCCTCTATTTTATATGACAGCACCTAGGATCCATTTGGTCCAGACGAAAGAATGAGGAATGAGTGGGTGAATTATTTGTTCTGGGACCATCATGTATTTAATTTAAAATGGGCTGTGGTCTAAATTTTTCCCAAAGAGGAGATGAGCCAGCATTCATATGAATCTTGTATGATCAAAACCAAAATGTATGATTTATCATGTTGGGTTTTGTGTGTATTAACGCTTTTGGTGTGAGTTAGGTTGTGTTGTTTTGTGTTTTTGAAAAGTGAGTTTTAATAATTGGAAATATAGTAGCGCACTGTACCGCAGTAAGTGATGAGCAGAAGAGAGCTATTTGAATGAGTCCTGTGCCGATGAAACATCTGACTGTAGCTCAGCGATGGTGTGAAGATCAAAGCCACCCACCGCTAAAGAGGTACAGCACAGACTGCAGGTCACATTTGATCTACTGGCTCGAGTGCAGATATAGAGCGTCTTCGCCATTATTGAGGCCACAGCGCCGCACTTAAGATGCGAATGCACTCACAAACTGCTCAGCATAGAGCGTGAGCCAAAAATATCAGTATGAGAAATGATGTTTCTGTCTATCATTTGTATGATTAGTGAGACTCACATGGTTTTAGTGGCATATGATGGTCTTTTGTTTTCTTTCAGACAAGACTGTAAAAACCATGGCTGTGCAAGGGGCAGGTAATTAGCATGTGGCGGGGGGGTTCCTAGGGTTGCTATGGCAAATTTCCCACACCAGCTCCCTCTGCTTGCTGTCTGATCATCCTCATATTAATTGCCTCAGTAATTCCCTCCCTTCTCCACCTGATCATTCTGGCACAAAATGGCCACCATGTGTCACCCTGGTGGGTGCTGTGGTGGTTGCGCTGAGCTTCACTGTAAAGCAATTTGAGGTAATAAAAATTATCTTTGTGTGTGAATGGTTGACCTTGAATACCAAAATTCATTCATGACAATGATGATGATGATCATGGTTATTATTATTATTATTATTATTATTATTGAGCTATTAGCGCAGGACTCACCGGACGGTTAGGGCACGGGTGGTTTTGGAGACGGCGTGGGTGTTCTTGTTCAAGTCCTCAATCGATCTCTCCAGAGACTTCCCCTCTGACAGACTCCCATTGTCCATTTTCTCCATGTCATACCTGAACACACACACACACGTGCACAAACCCACACACACACACACACACACATATAAAAAAATATTACAAATCCTAAAATGCCACATGCCCTGAAAGTACCGTTCCTAAGACCATGCCATAGTCTTTAGTTGTTATCTTAGCCTGACATATGTTCACATATGGAACCTTGCTTAAAGGTACAATGGCTGTGCCCGACCTGAGATTCAAACTGGCAACAATGAGCTGATCTACAAGCCTAGCTCCCTAATTGTTATACTACGCTGCCACCCCTGCAGGTAAGGGTGTCTGTGGGAGTGTGGGGGTTAGGGGGTGCTGGGGTTTGAGGGTGTGTGTGTGTGGAGGGGGGGTCACTCACAGGCCGGTAAACTGGGCAAAGGACAGGTAGTCCACTAGAACGTCCAGGCCCTGATTCTCTTCATTGAGGAACTCCTGAGCCCAGCTATGGAAGAGGGAAAGCACACACACACACACACACACACACAGACGCACACACATGCAAACATGTTTACTGGCCCTGCTAAGTAACCTGTTGAGAAACCACAGATGATTCATAACTCTCCAGCCAGAATGTAAACACTAAGAGAGAACATAATGACTCCTATCCCCTGCATTGGTTCCCTGTTTCTTTGAAAACATTGGCTTCCTGTTTTCTTTTAAAAGTCGTGTTTTAAAAGAAAACACTCCTATTTAAAGCTCTCCACTGTTTGGTGCCTTCTTTAGGCACAGAATGTCTAGCACTGCATTTACCATCTAGAGCTCTCAGATGATCTCATAAAAAAGAAGTGAAGTTGCCATGTGTTTTTGTGGACTCTTACTCTCCACCAATGGTTTGAGACCTGACACATGTTGAAGCTTTGAGGCCTGGTGTCGGACAGGGGACGTAAGTGTGGCGGTATATTTATGGGCCTTCATGTGCCTCACTGGATTCATCTGCATGTTTGGCTAGGACACAGATTCTGCAGACCAGCCACATTTACAGCTCCATATCGTTGATATTGAAAGGACTGCCTCTCTTCTCACTGTTTAACTCAATATAAATATTCAGATACTACAGTCAACAATGATGGCTATACTGAAGCTGTTGCCGAGGCAACAACTGGCCCAGCCTTGCCACAGGAAGCTAAAGGTTAAATGAGTTATGAGTACATGCTGACTTCATCATCCTCTGTTGATATAAGTCGTATGTGATTGGTTGTGTGTCTGCAGTGAGCATTCTTTTTAATGTGAATAAGAGAAATGCCTTTTAACAGAATCAGGTAGCTGCATGGGACTAAACAGTTTGGCTGTGTTCATATGGGGGAAAAGAGAACAAAAACTATAATGATGCTGTGATAGAATTAATGGGATCTGTTCTTTACCCAATGTGATTGGTTCGAAGGGAGATCTCCAGCTCTCTCAGGACCTGAGTAGATTCCTGTACCCGTTTCTTAAACTGAGGGAACAGAGATGAAACCAATGATCTCACTACAACGCACCCAACAGAAAAACCAATAAAAACACTTTACAATACAAAAGAGCGAGCTCTGGACACTTGGTCATATAGTAAATGACAGAGCTCTGAAAGACTGGAACATGAGTGCGCTTTTCTTAAGGTCCATTCCTGAATGCAGTGTTCATACATGCCCCTATTCAGAGCAACTTACAGAGTTTAAATTTCTACACATTTTAAAGAGTGAATATTTACTGAAGGAAATATTCAACTTGCTCAAGAGTACAACAGCAAAGCCCTGCATGGGAATTGAAACCACAAACTCTAACTCTAACCCTAACCATTACACTACACTGAAACAATGAAAAAGAACAAAGGTAAAACATATAAAGGCATCTATCAAAGGGACTTGTTGGTAAAGAAAAAATTAGACAAGATAAAGTTATAGGAGAACTTTGCCTGACGCTGCCACCAAAGTTTCTACATCCTTGCATCACACACGTATTCCACAGGGCTGCACTCTGCCTTGTACATTCTTTCTATGTTGCCCTCTACTGGTATGGCTGTGTAATAGCAGCACTTGCTGCTACATTTAAAACATGTAAGCATTTGAAAGTTACTCACCCTGGACGTTCCACCCTGATCCAGGTAGCTTTTAATTTTCAACAGGTAGGCAGAGGGTGGGTTTTTCACCTGGAAGCGCTCCTTTAGAGACAGGTTTGTAGATTGGGTGAGTGAGCGAGTACTGTGTGTCATCAATTCATCAAAAAATATTTTGATTAAAAATGGATTGTATTTAAAATTAAATATCATTGCTTTGAAATATCATTTGCTTTCTCAATTTTAATTCAGATTGAAATTAAACTGAAAGCTAGAATCAGCTGTTTACTGTTGATATTTCAATGCCCTGCCACTCAAAACACCCTGTGACCTTTGTGTGGGAGAATGAGGAAAAAAACCCTTTGACTAAAATTTCAGTCGATCACAGTTAAATAACTTCTTTTCATACTTCCTGAAAAGCAGTGTTGCGTAGATGTTAACTTTTGATTTATAAAGATTTATGATGTACATTGAATATGGAAGATTTACATGCACGCTGCATGTTGTTCCTATGTACACAGAGCTATGTTATGCAATTTTCGGAGGTTTGTGTGGTTACTGAGCAACAATGGCTAAGGCAGAGATTCCACACACAGTATAATAAACCAAGTCAACATCTGGGGCAACTTGTGGGCGTTATTTAAAGAATATACTGTAGTATGCTGTGTTTTACTTCAATGGAGCAATGTCTCATGCACTGCAATTAAGAGGCAGCATGTTCTCAAACTCGATCATTATGCAGAATAACTGAAGGAAAAAATGGCCGCCATTTATCCTGTGTGGTAAGAAAGGGCGGGGTGGGGCTGGGGTGGCTTGAGCATCGGCGCCCCGTCATGTAAAGCCAAAAAACAGTCTCTTAACCACAAGCCTCTGCAGCTATGCGTGCAGCGCTCTCCTCCTTTGACACAGGAAGACAGCTGACTTACCGCGGTTGCCATGGAAGCACACAATATTGATGAGAGGCAAATTGCCTGCTCGCTGCAAGAGGCCGTGATGCCACCACACTGTATACTGAAGTGACAATGATATGACATGACCTAATTGTTTGTTTTTATTTAGGTAGTCTTTATTTTGCCAGGAAATTCAATTAAGAATGAATTTATTTTTGCGGCCTGGCAAGAGGCAAATGACGCTTTTGTGGCAATGGAGGGGGCAAAAAAAGTGCGGAGCAAGAAGGAAAACACAGCATAAAGACAGCACAGTGCGAAGCTAGCAGATCATAAAGACATGCTAAGTAAAGACAGCACATTATAAAGACAATACAGCATGAAGACAACATCGAATAAAGAGAACACAGCATAAAGACACAGCGGAAGGAAAGCACAGTACACAGACAGCACAGCATATAGACAAACTGCATCTTAAAAACAAACAATACATTGTGGCAGCATATGCAGATCAGTAGTGGAAGCCATTTGCAATTTTGTATGTCACCAGGGGACAGAGACCACAGCACAACATTACTGAGGTCCTATGGTAGCAGCATAGCACAAGCACAAAGACCTTTTCAAAAAGCAGAAACACAACATTTCAGAAATGCACAGTTATGACAAAGGGTATAGCAAATACATTCTTACGAGATCCACACTCAGTTGTTTTTGTTTAAGATGAGGGTAAAGATTTGACAGTTATGGCATAACACTGCCTTCATCTACAGATGTGCCAGTAGTGATTTTTTTTATTTTCTTTTGACGGTCAAACAATATGGAATATCCAGCAATATCCAAAAGGCACATTAATTGAAGCTGCTTCTGATATCAGTCCAAAGGAGCTTGTGCAAGTCTCCTAAATATGACGTAATCCCCTACTCCTTTCCCACCATGGTTCAGTCAGAGATGAGTTCACGCGGACATTAGTCAACACTGACATGGACTGGATTCAATACAATTTAGTATGAGGGGCCTTATCCATACACTGGCTGAGCACCTTAACAGAGTGAGCCACCCAGCATCCTCTACAACCTATTATGTCCTAATTAAATGTCACCACAGGTGGATAGGTTAATTGGAGAGGAATGGCCAACCAAAACTTATTGTTTCCAGATAGGTTAAGTATCTACAAGTATCACATAGAGTCTCATGGTGACCAAAAATAACATCTCTTCACTGGTCAGGGTACATCTGAATATTATTGAGTGTGAATGGACCGATCAATGAAAACAATGAAACAACGTAACAATGAAAGGCAACACCAGAGTTAGGGTGGAGGCCCACCTGCTAAAAGAAGGTACTCTCACCTGATCACAGACAAGCTCCCATTTCTTGTCACTGTCATACTGGCTCAGCAGTTTCACTTTGTCCGGTGGCAGATTCATCGAGTTCTGAGGAAAGATTGAATAAATTTTTTTTTCTTTAGAAGAAAACTATATTTTTAAAATTTTTAGGGTTCAGTTCAAATAATGTAATGAAAATATGGTTAAAATAGAAAAAAAAATTCACAATTCCCATGTTAATTGCAAATGAGGGAAAGAAAACATTGTATCAACATAAGTCTGCTAAAATAATTTTAAGAGCGATAATTTATTTTGCATTAGTAAGCTGTCAAATTGACAAGCAGTATTCTCGGATGGCCTTATGCAAACAACATTACATTTTGTTCAGCTGGTAATTTAACTACCGAAGAAAAAATGACAATCAAAGGTTTGAATTAATTTAAGATAAAATAAAAACATAAAACATTAATTACAATCCATTATTCTCTTTCTTTCAAGCAAAAAAATACTAATGTGTTTTTACACCAAGATTCCATATAAGGTGACAAAGGTTCCAGCCCAAAAATGTACAGTGATACTAATTGCGGTTCCCATGACAACATTGTAGACAGAATCACTGCACAGACACTTCAAAAGTAAGAAATACAGCAGAGTGTTTTCTCAGACATATTTGATTGTGGCAAATGTGCTATGGGTCTGTTTATGAACTGTTGCTTATGCTGCATAAGTGATGTAGAGAAGAGGATGTCGTCACATGGTCTGACAGGTTCCAGTCACTGGGTTACCTAATGCAAAGAAATTCCCAGGTGTGTTCTTTTTTATTGTCCAAAAGTGTATTCCTAATTTATTGATTTATTATGAATTTTTAATTTATTGATTGAGACAATATGATTTTGTCACAGCAGGATTCCAGAGCAAGGATTTACTGTGGTACTTTGTCCCCAAAAGCATTTCCCAAAATACCCACAACACCGCATTGACTTCGGCAGTAATTCAATCAGCTTTTGCCGTGCTTATGTTTTTAAAAGCTAAAATTTAATCCTAGCACCTATACTGTGTATTTTCTGGCTGAAACTTAACCTGTGGGTTTTTTTTATAAAAATCCCCCATATTTGGTGGTTTTGGCGGTGCCCCAAGCTGGCAACCAAACCTAGATCTATCGATCTGTAGTAAGTCGCTACATATCTGCAGAGCCTCTGAAGAGTTTTCAGCTTTTCTCAGTGTTCACAGGTTAACTTCTCAAAAACACATTCATGCTTTCATGAGACATGCTGCCCAAAATTTGCATAAACATGGCATGACTTTTTTGAACAGGATGTTCTCTTCCACTGCCGCCTATGAGTGATCTCTGTCCATGTTCTGTGCATTCCGTCAACACTGGGAAGACAGCAAAGGTAACAAGCTGCCAATAGCTGTAACAAGCAAAAGTACAGGGTCTCACAAATAGATATTGCTTGCATGCATCTGTGCGTGTGTGTGTGTGTGTGTGTTTGTGTGTGTGCAAGAGAGAGAGAAAGAAAGAGACAGAGAGAGACGCCCAAGTATCACTTCCTTTAGTGGCAGAGCATTATTACAATTCAGATGGCTTATGTCCGAGAACATGATCTCAAAACCCAGACAACCAGAAACAAAATGACTGTCCATGGCCACAGTGCCTGACTTACAATGGATAATTTAGGATGGAGATGTCTTTTCACACACATATATGTACACTCGTATACAGTGAATATATACACATATATATTCAAAGGTGGAGGGACTGGACAGCATTAGTCCTGCTTTGTTCCCTGATGTTCCCTTAAAGTATTCTTACCACCGCAAAATTAAACCATAAAACAGAGACACAGATACATAAGTGCAATATTTTGCATGGACATGTTCGGCTCTTCACAACCTCAGGTGTATTTGCTCGTACAAACAACTTCACACGCAGGTGTAAATGAGCGGGATTTGTCACTATACTACACACCATTCCAACTAGGCTCATCATTTACCTACAGTCTACAGAGTATCCAGTGCTGCATCAAGCCTGGACCCGAGCACATCAGTGCAGCGCCAGCTGTGTTGTGGGGGGGCTGTTTCAGGGGGCGGACAGGCCTAAAGCCTGCCTTATGAAACTGCCTCGCTGTCGGTGCAGCAGGAAAGGGGGGTCCCTGCGTTTGGGTGTGGACGGAAATAAGAGAATGCTCTCATGGGTGGCGCTCACAAAAACGGTTTGTGGCTTTGTCTTCGCTCGTCAAAACACACTGACGTTCACACCTTTGGCAAACGTCAGTCTCAGTGCTGGTAACGAAGTGGGGTTTGGGGTGGGGTGGAGGGCAGAAAATGGTTAAGGGCATATAAACAAGGACATGAACATACATACACACTCACACACACAAACACAGATACATGCACTCACACACCACATACAAACACACACACATTTTTTTAAAATATCAACAATTGTTTCTATCATGTCTAGTGTCAATCTTTTTATAGCAATATATTTGTGTGAAAATGCTTGGAAGCAACCCGTCTTTATGATCAGTGGCTGATTGATCAGAAAGTGCTGAGTAACCAAGAAACCGTCACAAACTGTGTTTCTCCAGGGGCGTTGAAATAATTGAACTGGGTTACAGAGTATCTTGCACTGTGCACAAGCCTGGTCAAGGATAGTCAAGGATAGTCGCCTCTTGTAAATGCCTGCCCTGGCATTTTTCATTTCATGCTTTTAACAACCCTCTGTGTGAAAAGGTAAACCAGAGAAAAATCCCTCAGTCAGGCTCCTTCCTGATTGGTCAACTGTGGTTCTGCCCGCCCGCTGTCCTCAAATGGAAGGGCTGAAATTGAGTCATTGAGCGGGAAAAAGGGAAGTGATGCCACGTTCTCTCATTTCAGGCTGACAGAACGAGAGAGGGGAGGAAATGACAGGATGTGTGGAGATTGTGAAAGAAGGTGCAACTCAGACCGTTTACCATAACAGCTAAAAAACCTGAAATTATCTAAGTCTGGTCGGCCCAACGGGGTCTTTGGAAATCCAAGTGAAAGGCGGCAAAAATATTTGATGTGCAAACTACTCAGCCCGTGATATTTTTGTTTGTTGCTTAAATGCACTTGCATTATCCTGGTGAATGGAGTTTATTCAGTGTGTTTATGATAAAGAGAGAGGAAGCTCGGTCTGAAACAGGCCCTGGGGTGCCCTGGGCCAGCAGCCAGAGGAGAGTCGTGTAAAACAGTGTCTGAGTGGGTGTTTTAGGGCCATAGGTCATGCTGCATGCTTTGCAGTTGGGCTTTGATCTCTCACAAGACCATGGAATATCTGTCCACATAAATATCTGATATTTTAAAGCTTTTTGTCCAGTTATGAAACAGAATCATGTATTTAATCAACTTAATTGAATCAACTCTTGATGAGTCATTTCAAAATATTTGAAATGTAGAACTGGAAAAGTACTTGGCTGCACACTTCCTCTGAGGTCTTGTCTACATGATGACAGTGAAATTTGAAGTCATTCATATATGGAACATTGTAGTATTCCATGTATTTAACAAGAGAGACAGGTTTTGGATATCTCCCATTACGGAAGCACAAAGACAAAAATCTTCATTTTCAGATGGAGTGGGAAATGCAGAAGAATAATCGGGAACAGGATTGATCTGCTTACATTGATAAGCATGATCTGCTTAGTGAGGTATAAGGACTAAGTTAATAATTTCAGCCATCCTGGATGAATAATCTGATCATGCATCCTTTTGCCTGCAAAGTATTGGGGCTGATAAAATAATTTCCCTTTTAAAATGGGACTTTAAAAAACAGATGCTGCTGAACAGAAGTTGAAAACATTGTGCAACGCAATCACGCTCATCGCCTCGAGCCTGACAACACTCTTCTGCTGTATCAAGTGATGTTTTGAGTTTCAAAAGATTTTTTCTCAAAAACAAGCACAAAGCACAAGGGTTCTGGAGTACTGATGTGGTTAAAACTAGAATCCAGAAGGGATCCAAACTACCGAATGACGTCTGATTCCCAGGACATGTAATATAATTTAGCGAAAGGACATTACACACATAGAACAGTCTTTAAACATAATAAAATGGTTAGGGAGCTGTAACTCAAGTTGAGGGTCCGTAGCTGGTTGGATTCTCAGGTAGCATGCTGCCACCTAACCTTGAGCAAGGAATCCTGCTGTGACACAATCATAATGTCTCACTTCACCTTATTTGCTTGCTGAAATAACCAGTTTTACATTGTATGGCAACTACTGTTCTATGTCTTATCAATTAGATGTTTATTTTGGTGGTGATGTATTTTTGTGACACTGCTTTGAGTAATGTAAGTGTTGTATATTTGGATTTTTGCTAGCACACATTTTTAAATGTCCTCCACAAGGCTGCAGATGTAAGTGAGCTAAACATGTAGTTGACCCAGCATGGCCCCTGATCAAATAAACAACTAAACTGAGCTGATATACTAACGTTAACACAAGCATGG
>JAFBMS010001272.1:0-44258 GCA_019788955.1 Albula glossodonta | reverse complement strand
ACTCTCATGTCACTCCCCTGCTCACTGCCCTCCTCTGCTGCCTGTTATTGCTTGCATCAAATTTAAAACTTTGGTGCTGGCATACCAGGCTGTTAAAGGGACAGCTCCAGTTTATCTTCGGAAGGTCATCAGACCCTACATCCCTGCCAGGCCCCTCCGCTCTGCCACCTCTGGTCACCTGATGCCACCCCCTCTCCGCTCCTGCACTTCCAGGTCATGTTTGCTGTCTGTCTTGGCCCCCCGGTGGTGGAATGACCTTCCTGTGGAGGTCAGAACAGCAGAGACACTGGCCACCTTCAAGCGCAAGACTGAGGACTCACCTCTTCAGGCTGCACCCCCCCGCCTACCCTTACTGCTCTTGATGTTTACTTTCTCTTTAGATAGTTGGTAAGGTAGTCCTAATCTATTCAATCACCTTTGGCACTTCGGACTTTACCCCTCTCTAGGGTTATTTTTGCACTTTTTGGACCATTCTTATGCACTTTGAAAGTCGCTCTGGATAGGAGCGTCTAACAAATGTCCTTTAATGTAATGTAATTGAACATGTTCAACCATAAGCAAATCCTTTGTAAATCAATTAGAGATATGGTTTCATATTTGTAGTTTATTTCATTTTTCCATTCATTTATATTTACATTTTGACTCAAAAACCTGTAGCTGGAAAATCCAGGCTCTGTGGTCCTCATCACTTGGTCTGAAGAGCACAGATCCTGAATTTGTAAATAGTTTAGAAAATGCTGATATTTTGCTACTCAGTGAAACCTGGTGTCATGCTGATGTGTCCACAGAATGACCACCCAACTTTAGAGAGATTCTCCCTTCTCTTGAACATACACATATAAATCGTGGCAGAGATTGTGGAGGAATTATTGTGTGGTAAAAGGAAGAAATAAATAAATGTATTGACCCAGTAAAAACAGGTGAGACTTTCCTTTGGTTAAAAACAAATTAATAAATCCTCCATCTAAAAAATATGTACCTATGTGCAATCTACACCCCCCATTGGATTCTCCCTGTTTCAAAGCATCCATTTTTAATGATCTGCACACAGACATCTGCCACTTCCAGGCCCAGGGAAGTGTGCTGCTCTGTGGAGACCTAAACGCCAGCACAAGTACTCTCCCTGACTTCCTCACCACTGAAGGAAACAAACACATCCTATGTACCATACTCCAATCATAAAAACCACAAACAGCAACGACAATGTAATTAATAAAAAAAGTAGACAGGTAGTGTCTCTCTGTCAAACCTTGGGTCTGTATATCATTAATGGTAGGATCAGAGGGGACTCCTTTGGAAGGTTCACTAACAGCTCAGCTCTTGGGAACAGTGTGGCAGATTATGCCATTACAGATGTGGACCCCTCCTCCATAAATGCATTCACTGTCAGGCAACAAACCTCCCTATTAGACCACAGTCAAATCATTGTATATATAAACAGAACAAATGAGCCAGACAATGTAGATACGCAGCCCAGTAAGCTGAACGATCTAAAGCGCACATACAGATGGGCTCCAAACAGCATTGAAGAATTTGGCATAGCTCTTAACTCACCTGAAATTACAAGAATTGTAACCCAAACAAGAAATATAAAGAGAAATGGTTTGATGACTGAGGGAAACTGTCAAATCAAAAACATCACCAGCCCCAAAACCCAGATTTACGCTTGGAGTCCTGTGAAACATTAAAACAATACAAATACAGTTTGGTAACAATATTTTGAAAACTTGCATATGGACACTGCAAAAAACAAATTAACAAAAGAACAAATTCTCATAACTTGAACAATCGATCAAAGACAACCAAAACCCAACTGACACACCAATCACAATGCAGGAATTAACTGAGCATCTTAGAACAATAAAACCAAGAAAATCTTGTAGTTTTGACAACATAAATAATGAGATGCTGAAATATAGTAACCAGTTAATACAAGAGGCCCTACTGAAATTATTCAGTCTATCACTAAGTACTGGCTGCTTCCCTGACAACTGGAACCAAGGGCTTATATCCCAAATTTACAAGAGTGGAGATAAACAGACCCCAATAATTACCAAGGCATTTGTGTAAGCAGTAATCTGGGGAAGTTATTTTGTAGCATCTTCCTTACCGAGCTCAGTGTCTTGAGTAAGAGTCAAGTTGGATTCCTCCCAAAACATTGCACAACAGATCATATTTACACCCTATATACCCTCATAGATAAACATGTTCACCAGATTAACAAAGGAAACATCTCTGCATGCTTTATTGATTTTAAAATAGCATTTGATTCTATTTAGCACCAGGGATTAAATTATAAAATACTTCAAAGTGGTATAGGGGTAAAGTATATGACATCATTAAATCAATGTATTTACAAAACAAATGTGCAGGAAAATTGACAATCAAAGAACAGAATTCTTCACTCAGGGTCGTGGGGTGAGACAGGGTTGCAGTGTTGGACAGGGTCCAATGTTATTTAACATTTACATTAATGAATTGGCCACAATGTTGGAACACTCTGCAGCTCCTGGACTTCGTCTACATGACACAGAAATGACATTTTTATTATATGCAGATGACCTGGTTCTGCTGTCGCCCACAGAACAAAGGCTACAGCAGAACCTGGCCATCTTAGAAAAATTCTGCCAGTCCTGGGCCCTGGCAGTAAACTTAAAAAAGACCAAAATAATGATATTCTAGAAAAAGGCTAGGTCTCAGAAAAGCAGATACAGTTTCACCTTCTGCAACGCAGTATTAGAACATCCCACAAATTACACATACCATGGCCTGAAAATCAGTGCATTGGGGAGCTTTAACTTAGCAGTGAATGCACTAAAAGACAAAAAGAGCTTTCTCTGCCATAAAAAGAAAATTTTACAATATCAAATTACCCATAAAAATCTGGTTGAAAATAATTGACAGCATTATTGTGCTGTGAGGTATGGGGTCCACTTAGCCATCCAGACTACTCACAATGGGACAAAAACCCAGTGGAAATCCTGCATGCTGAATTTTAAAAAAATATACTCCAGGTCCACTGAAACACACCAAACAATGCATGCAGGACAGAATCAGGCCGTTATCCTTTGATTATTAACATTCAGAAAAGAGCATTAAAATTCTGGATTCATGTAAAAAAAGCAAACCAAATTCCCTCCAAAATAAGGCCTTCCTATCCCAAGAGCTAAGCCCCAATAGAAGTCCTCTCAGCCAGCTGGCCATTAAATTAATTAATAAATCAAATAAAAGATTCTTATTTGGAACATTGGAAGAAAATGACAAAACCGCAAAACAAATTAAATTGCTACACTATGTTAAACAGACATTATAAACTGGCAGAATATCTCTACACCGTTAGAGATATAAAGCAGAGACAGATCCAAACCAAATACAGACTAAGTGATCACAGCCTGGCCATTGAAACAGGCAGACACAAGCAAACCTGGCGCCCCAAAGAGGAGAGGATATGTGATCACTGTGAGACAGGTGAGGCTGAGACAGAGCAACTGCACAAATTACACAGAAATTCACAAAGACTTCTTTGAAAAATGTAAAAGAATATATCCACATTTTGAAACAGTCCCTGGGGAGAGACAATTACCAATCTTACTGGGTGAAGGACACACAGCCTCCCTGGCCGCTCTATATGTAGCAACCTGTCACCAGTGCAGGAATATAATAAATGTATAAATGTTAGTTAATAGTCATTCATTGTATACATTCATGTTTGTTCATTTTTTTCCCCCGTTATCATTTGTGTTAATTGTTCTGTTACTGTGTTAACTGTACCATTTGCTTTGCCAACACAGCCCATGTCATGCCAATAAAGCACCTTGAAATGATGTGCAGCCTAATGTTTGAAATATGAGACTGGAGAATGTTGATCAAATTAATTATTGATTGCTCAGAAATGGGAAAATTCACAAAGAAACTCATCAGGGAATGATAGAATAGCTATCTAATCAGGGTCTACTCTCCCTCTCCCCATGTAAAGCTCTGCAAATTATTAGAGCTTCAGTGCTGATGCGATCTCCAAGAAAAGGGCACGCCACGTCCGACAAACTATGTCCTACCTACATGCTGCAGGCTCTGCAGATGTTCTAACGAGTAACTCCAGGATAGTTTAAGTAAACCTGTTCACTTGCTCAAACGCATGCACACACACATGTGCACACACACAAAAACACACATGTGCGCACACACCATGTCTGGCTGCATGGCAAGGAACCATAAAAGAAGGGAGCAGGGTAAATAACCATAAAATGCATGTTTCTGTCTCGACACTAGTCTATAGATAGAACACACACACATAATCCCACTTTCACACTGAACTTCAACACAAGATAATTGTGGTCAGGAACCACACAGCTGGCAACCCTAAGACTCATGAGGTTTTATCCTGCTTTACTTTGCTGTGTTAGAGGAGAAAGAAGAGAGGGATGAGACCAATGTGGACAAAGGAAGGAAGGCTGGGGAGAGAGAAGTAAATTGAGAGAAGTAGCTGTTTAACAATTCTGTTTGGTGCCATAATCACTAACTCTATTTACTAAAGGTCACAAAGTACACAGCACTACTCACCCCAGTGTCTGTAGTTTACAGTTTGGACTCTTCAGTCCAGCACAGAGCAGCTTCACTCCTGAATCTCTCAGGCTGTTGTAGCTGAGGTCCAGTCTCTGTAGTTTACAATTTGGACTCTTCAGTCCAGCACAGAGCAGCTTCACTCCTGAATCTCCCAGGTTATTGTAGCTGAGGTCCAGCTCTCTCAGAGGTGAGTTTGATGACTGGAGAACTGAGGCCACAATTTCACATGACTCCTCTGTAAGACCACAGTTGCCAAGTCTGAAAGAAAGAGGTGATGTGTTAATATTTAATACTTAATATTTTAAATATAGTATTGATAGTGCTCACTGATAAAGTGTGATATTGAGGACTGTAAGATCTACAATGTTCTGATGAAGATGTCTGTGCTGCACTCTCCAACTGCAGCACTTTACACCTGAGAATAAGATGTCCTGCTCAAGTCTGACAGTTCTACACCTGTGGTTCTGACCCTGGAGGCAAGTGTGGACAGCAGGGCTAAAGATGGAGTTCACATCGTTTTTGTACTGGTCTGGCTTTATAATCTTTTCGTCGGCATAATTTACCCGACTGACACATAGCCTACGTTGACCTAAGTTGTGACTTGATTGTCTCTTACCTAGTTGTGTCAAGTTCCATAACATGAATTTATGTAACTAGGATAAATGTAACTGCGAGTAAAATAAGTTTCTGTGTCCCACATGGAGTGGAGAGGGGTTACCACAGAGCTATAATTGTGAATTGCATAGTGCACTGGTTCTTAACCTGGGTTCGGTGAGTCAGTCTCAGTTGTTCGCCGGAGGTCAAGACACACACCTGACTCATATGATACGTGATGTCACGTCCCGTTTTTGTTTTTGTGTGAAAATCATGTTTTAATGGTTTTGTTCTTTGAACACAGTGATGTTGATGCATGGTTCATTTTGTGCACCATTAAAGTATAAACCTATGTTTTGAATTTGAAAAAATAATATTTTATTTTTCCAATTAAGAAGGGTTCGGTGAATGCGCATATGAAACTGGTGGGGTTCAGTACCTCCAACGAGGTTAAGAACCACTGGTATATGGCCTCAAAATGGAGCCGTCATGTCTGACTCTGGTACTTTTACAAAGTAAACTCAATCATAGACGGTCATATGAGACAGCAGTAAAGTACGTTTGATAATCATATTTAAATTCGGCATGCAGTCAAATCAATGTTTCATACTGTAGCCAAGTATTTAGCCTACCAGTTGTGTTATAAAACATCCATTTGACAAGAGACTTTAACCAAGTTGTCAAGTTCGCGCACTCTACTATTACTGCAGTGATCGCCTACAATGTCTGAGTGGAGACTGCTGGACTGAGAGCTCCAACAAACTTTTCCTCGTCAAAAGAAAGAAGCCCGGCATTCCAAACCGAAATGATTTTGAAAAATAGCTTACAAATGTGGGTTCCAAAATATTTGTGGTAAAACAGGATACATATTCCTAGTATGATAGTGTCACGGCCTCCCTGTTCAGACCCTGCATGCCTGACCTTACTCTGGTTGTCTTTAAATTCGTCAATGCTAGCTATAAGGTTGCTGAGTTTAGTGGCTTGCGGATGATACACTCCGCTTGTGTAAATACAGTAAGAAAGAAAAAAGGACTGACGTTGCCTCCGCCGCTTGTACCCAACGCCAGAACTTCTCATTCCGCGGTCAGCTCGGTCTTGGAATTGCGGAGGCAACAGTTCGCTACCTCCAACACTCGGTTTGTTCAGCGTTTTCTAAAAGATCCCGACAGCCTGGCCTGAGCATCACGTTGTCGTACAATTTAGTTGGTTAAGGATGAACAAGGAAAAGAAAACCGTGGGGAAAAAACAATATTCGAGTGGAGTGAGCGAGTTTTGGGAGATCCGCTTCCAGGATTTCCCAGACGCCGCCGAACTGCACGCACAAACCGCATTGGAAATAGCGTTGATCCAATTCACTCACTTATCACTCTCCGGTCTCAGAGTCAAACCACTCTCTCGTTAAATAAACAATGTCAACCCTCGTAAAACATTGTATGTAAACAAGCCGGAGTGCTTTTAAGGGACTCGGTAAATCAAACATTATTAAAGAGTATTATCAAACATGTATTATTTTAACAAAAAACTATATAGCATCATAAGAGGCTCATTTGGGACTAATAAGATTTCCTGGCATTCTTAAAGGGACAACATTAGATCTCAGTAAGATTGGCCTGCCTGCAATAATTGGCTGTATCATCTGAAAACGGATTTATGACATCACAGGTCCCAACAGAACTAATCACACCTCCTTAACCAATATATCTATTTTTGACCCAACAATCTGATCAAATGGTTACTTGGAGTAAAAAAAAAAACGACCCATCTAAATCTAGGATTGACCGATGGTTTATATCACATAAATTATGCCTTAACATTGTAAAAATAGAGGTTGTTCCAACACCACTGTTGGACCAGAACACTATTTTAATAACTTTTAGAACTTATGATGTTCATCCAAAGAGAAAACGCTCTTACTGGAAACATAGTACCTCTTTGTTTGGAATTGAGCCTACTAGATATCAAATTATAGCAATGTATTAATTCTGTCTGGATAAAGCAAAGCAAGAAACATGATCTTAACAGGGACCTTCTAAAATTTGCGATACAAAACCCGAGCAATGAAATCAGGTTCTGAAGAAAAGGGAGGAAAATGAATTGATCATAAATATTATTGCATTTTGAAGTACATACAATGTATATAAACCAGAACAGTATATCCATAGAATGATAAGAGAGTAGCCAAACTCTACAAGGAGTCAATCATTGTTACCCACAGCAAAGAACAAAACCCCCAAAGAACTCAGTGGCACTGAGTCCAGTGGGACTGACCTAATTGGTCATGAAATCATTTGAGAGATTGGTCAAGTAAAAACTACATAGCAAAGTGGAGGGTTTACTAGACCCAATGCAATTTGCCTATAAAGCTAATGGAGGTGTTGAGGACAGGTCTGCTTTTAACACAATTCAACAACACCTACTGTCACTTTTTTACACAACACATTAACCTACTGTCACTTTTTAATGTTAATGTTAATATTGTTAAATGGATTGTGGAAAATGATCATCAAATGAAATATATCAAGTAATATTGTTATCATTACAATTATTTCATATTGTTTCTGGTTGAAACTAAGTGGCCAGCTAGTTATAAAAGTCAGAGTAATGTTTTAACCCTCATCTGTGACGTTTGACCACTATGATCAAGACCTATCACAGAACTTTATTCTGAATTTATTTCGACTGCTGGGCAAATATCATGCACATAATGCAATTTTATTTTATTATGTAAGACAATATAATTAAATATTTATGATATCCAAAACATGAAAGTTGTAAAATGCAAAATTAAAAAAATATATGACCTCTACACTTTCCTGAATTGAACATCATGTCTCATTCATTCTTTCTTTCTAAGCTCTTTCTCTTTGTTCCCACAGTCTCTCCATCTCTTTCCCTAGTATTTCCCTCACTGTGTATGTGAGAGGCAGGATGGGAGGGGCCTTCTATGGCTGAGGTGAGTTGGATTGGGTTGGACAGACTCCGATAGGGGGGTATGGGAGGGACAGACAGGTGGGGTGTTGGTCGTGCATGGATGACATGATCCCCCTGACAGGGGCAGCATGTAAGTTAGATTTGAACCACTATTCACTAATTCACAAGCAATACAAAACAATTTTTAAAACAATTTTGTTAAATGAGCAATTCCATAACTGTGGGATTTTTAGTTTCCCAGAGCAATCATTTCTGAAACTCCAAAGAATCGCTTCATTTAATGTTTATGTTTGTGTAAGTAAATATGCACCCTGGCCAGGTATTCAGGAGCAACCAGTAATTTGACTCATTTGAATTTGTACGCTCACCAGGTTGAACGAAGGTTCACCACCATTGTTTGCTTGCCACTATAATTTCAGCAGAGACTTTAATCACTAATATTTACAAAGCATGCCCCTTTGTAAACTATGCATTTGCCTTTTAGTGTTTTATTTTCCAATAAAGATGCTATATCCGCTGTTCAGAACCCATTATTGCGTCAGGCCAGATCAAATTTCCGAGGCGGATCAAATTTCGCATGACAGAGCCAGTGGACAGAACAATAAGGATGGCACAACACCCCACCCATCCTCCACAGACAGAGACCAAAATGCCCAGCATGTTTGGAGGTGAAGGTTCCAGGCCTCACTTTGAGGTTAGCTTTAAAATGCTAATGCCCTGGAGAGGTTCTGGAACCTCCATAGAGAGGGGAAGGATAAGAGTCCCTCAGTAATTTCACCACTGAGCCCCTGTCTGAGATGGAGAACAAACTGGTCACTGTGCAGCACTATAAGGAAGCCGTATAGGACCTCAGTGCTGTAACATGGTGTGTTTAGTTCAAATCTGACACCAGGAGGGTCTTAGAAGAGGGCAGAGTTTGTACAGGGGCCAGGAAATGGCTGGGCCAGGTCAAACCCCACCCCTCTGCAGTAGGCAGAGTGAGTCACATCCTCAGCACCAGCACACTGGGGAACAAATTCCGTTCCAAATTCAGAGAGGATGCTGTGGAGCTGAGGAAGACCTGGTGAGGTTTGACACTTAACATGGAAGTATAAAAATGCTGTTGAATGAATTTGTAGATTCATTTTCTGAATCCTACATGGCCAGTTGTTCAACTATGATATCCCTTTCAGATTACAGTATTTTCCCATTGGTTTTTCTTTTCTACACACACACATAGGGGTATATGAAAATAAAACAGAAAATATTATCTTTTGAAATATTATTATTATTAAAATATTATAATAGATACAAGCTTTTGGTCATGATATAGGTAAGCTAGATTCATGTACTTTATTCTCACACAATTATAAACTGTTTATACAAATATCAGTGTCAATCATCTGCATTATGAATGATGTAACAGTACTCACTTGGCCTTCCTGCAGTTCCTCACTACTGGTACCAGTCTCTGATGACCTGCCGCTGATGTGTTGTACTTCTTCAAGTCAAACTCATCCAGGACCTCCTCTGACATCAGTAACACAAAGGCCAGAGCTGAGCATTGGTGTGGTTCCAACTCTTTATCAGAAAGTCTTCCTGATCTCAGGGAAGTCTGGATTTCCTCCACGAGAGAGTTGTCATTCAGTTCATTCAGACAGTGGAACAGATTGATGGTCCTCTCTGCTGAAGACTCTTGTCTGATCTTCTGCTTAACGTACTGGACAGTTTCTTCAATGCTCTCTGATCTGCTTCTCTGTTTCAGTACGTCTCCTAAGAGACTCTGAGTGGAGTCCAATGAGAGGCCCAGAAGGAATCGGAGGAAAAGGTCCAGGTGTCCATTCTTACTCTGTAAGGCCTGATCCACTGCACTCATGTGTAACTCAGACAGCCGCATTCTGTCAGTTTTAGGTCTTGACTCTTCTGGTCTGAGGGCATTTCTGTTTTCATTTACACATGAATGAAACACAAACAAGGCAGCCAGAAACTCCTGAATGCTCAGATGCACAAAGCAGTAGACTTTCTCCCGACGCAACCCAGAATCTTTTTTAAAGATTTGTGTGCATACCCCAGAGTACACTGAAGCTTCACTGACATCAATGCCACTCTCTCTCAGGTCCTCTTCATAGAATATCAGATTGCCCTTTTCCAGCTGTAGAAAAGCCAGCTTCCCCAGTTTCAGGATCATTTCTGCATCTGATGCTGAGCTCTTTGGGTTTGTCTCATTGGTGCCATGATACTTCTGATTCTTCACATCGGTCTGAATGAGCAGGAAGTGTGTGTACATTTCAGTCAGAGTTCTGGGCAGTTCTCCACTGTCTGCTTTACCCAACAATGTCTCCAGAACTGTAGCAGAAATCCAGCAGAAGACTGGAATGTGACACATGATGTAGAGACTCCTGGATGACTTTATGTGTGAGATAATTTTGCTGGCCTGGCTCTCATCTCTGATTCTCTTCCTGAAGTACTCCTCCTTCTGTGGGTCATTGAACCCTCGTATCTCTGTCACCTGGTGGACACACTCAGGAGGGATCTTGCTGGCTGCTGCTGGTCGGGAGGTGATCCAGAGGAGAGCAGAGGGAAGCAGATTCCCCTTAATGAGGTTGGTCAGCAGCATGTCCATTGATGCTGTCTCTGTTACATCACGCCAGATCTCATTGTTCTGGAAATCTAGAGGAAGTCGACACTCATCCAGACCATCAAAGATGAACACAACTTTGACTTTATCATGTTCAACCCTTTCAATCTCTTTCAGCTGTGGAAAGTAGTGCTGGAGGAGTTGCATCAGACTGAATTCTCGGTTTTTCTTCAAATTCAAGTCTCGGAAAGGAAGAGTGAAGATGAAATGAATGTCCTGATTGGCTTTTCCTTCTGCCCAGTCAATAATGAACTTCTGCACAGAGACAGTTTTCCCAATGCCAGCAATGCCCTTTGTAAGCACGGTTCTGATTGGTTTATTTTGTCCAGGTAAAGGTTTAAAGATGTCATTGCAGAGGATTGCAGTCTCCTGTGTGGTTTGTCTCTTGGATGCTGCCTCAATCTGTCTGACCTCGTGTTCATTATTGACCCCCCCACCTCCCCCCTCTGTGATGTAGAGCTCTGTATAGATCTCATTGAGGAAGGTACAGTGGCCCTCCTCTGCCAAACCTTCAAATATGCATTCATATCTTCTCTTCAGATCAGATTTCAGTGTCTGCTGGGCTTGTATTATGCATTCATCTAAAAAGAGGAAATATACAAGATAGTTTTAAAATAATAATTTGTTTAAATTTTGTCTTGAGGAAAGTGTTGATGGAAAAATAACAGCCAGTAAGAAGTGCTTACACAATCACCTTTCCATTGTGTTACACACCATTCTCACAGTGTTACATAACACAACTTTTATGGTGTATCATTTTTAAAATAGCATTCTCAGAGGAGGGTCAATATGGTGTATTCATCAAATTCTGATGGGTCATTTCTAATTTTAAAGGGGCATTTCATTTTGGTAAGACCTTAAGCCCTATAGTTTCCTCTGGTGTACCTGAACAAGGTGGAGTCATTTCCCCTTCACCCTGTGCTCTGAGCAAACCCAATCTTGTGTTGGAATATTTAGGCCTTTTCCTAACTTTCAATTCACTTCATTTAATTTCATGAAAGAACTTGGAAATCATATTTCTCACAAAAATACAAAATCCATCAACACCAAACTTTATATGTATTTCTGCCAAGAGGGTGTCGTAGTTAAAAAAAAAAAAAGATGGTTATGTCCAGTTATGAATAAGGGAACTGTTTTATGCTTAATTATACTCTGCCATTTCTACTGGTAAAAATTCCCACCAATGTTCAAGTGGTTTCCACGTTATGTTATCTCAGACTATAGCTGCTTCCCTGTTAGCTGGTTAGGGTTTCACTCTGAGCCAGCGAATCCCAACAATTAAAATTGATAGTTCATCAGGACAGTTGCTAAATATGGGTAATTAGCACATGACAACGAGAGCTACAATAAAAAAAATGATGTCTTAGAAACATAATTATGTTGTAAGATCTGTTCTTATTCCCCTCATGTTAGTGGGTCAATGACTCTACTAAGTGGTCTAGCCTTTAGTAGAGATGGGAACTTTTGTTTGTTTTGGTGAGCCGGGTCTTTTGGATCTGTGCATTCAAAAGATTCATTCATTTGGCTCTCTCCTTCTTTTGTTCAGAAGTAATTCCTGCAAGACAGAGTCGTCGTTAAATTTATCGTTCATTCAGTGAGAGTGCAGTTCCCTCGGTATTCGCTTGTCCTCCTATATTGTGTACACTGTCAACAAATAATAATTAAAAACCATAACGAGTACTTTCGTTTCTACTGCAGTCATTGTTGCCTATTGTTGTATTGTTGTAGCAAACTCGACAGCAATATTAAATAACACATTACTTTTCACAACAATTTTATTGTCTGGGAGTTTTATTTGAGATAGTGCCATAGTTCCCTTATTGGGTTGCATTCTATCAGTAAATTCAATGATGCGAAGAAGATATTTTTTTTATTTATGGTCAGAAAAATTACACGTGACAAATAAACTCTGTCTTGTTTCATATTTAATTTACCTTCAGGAAGTCCTGCCTATACCCCTAGCTTCTGTTGCTGTGTTTGACAATCTACCCTAACATTTAGGTAGGGTCAGTGTCAAGATGCCTCATAACATCATATTCAGACTGAGAGAATTACTGCAAATTATGAACTTTATTATGTTTAATTTGATCTAGAATGCAGCAGCACCAGTTGACTCAATCCATGAATTAACCAAAACCAAGACTGCGGCTAAGTGCTGTCATGAGCAAAGGAAGCCAAAACCTCACTTGATGAAAATGAAAATGGAGAACACATTAATACATAATTAGTACAACTTGTTCTCACACAATGAGGTAGGGAAACAAAACAGCCTATTAAAAGGTTTATTCAAATGCAGACTATATAACGGTCTTAACTCAGAGGTAGTGGCCAACAAAAACTATAATTAAAAACATATTCTGTGCTTTCCAACACCTTTCTCCTTTCCAAGACGTACCACCCTATTTTCCAAATGAAGTTCTGGTCATTACCTTACCACACCTGACACTTTGGAATAACTTCCCTGTTAACATATGAACATTATCCCTGGAACTATGTGCCTGTGTCTCTTACATTACAGAGCTACACTTGTTTGAAAGATTTACCCCACATGAGTACCTCTGAAGAGGATGTGGCGACATGTACCATGCAGGCAGTTGGCTGAGCTGGTAGGGTATGAATATTATGAGGTTGTAACAATAACAGTATTCCATACTGTTATGTGCTGAATGTGTGTATTGATGGATCTTGCCCACTTGATGGCGCTGTGGGTTAATATGACCACTAATTGCTCCTGTATGGGCTCTTCTATGTCAATATCTGATAAAGTATTTTGTTATGCCAGCAACCGAGTGTGGTGTCTGTAATTATATTAATCTAGTGATACTTAAGACACATTGATACTTGAGACTTAAATTAACAGAATTCTTCAAGTAAGTATTTAAATTATTATTGTAGTTTCTACACATGAGGTTAAAGATACAATAAAAAATAATGTGACTCCAAAGATAAACTAATGGTTTAAGTATTAGATTTCTACAAGAGTGTAAGTACAATGAAATTGTAACTGCCATTTCCTGATTCGGGGACATCTTTGTGTAGCATATTATTTATTAATTTTGCTAGTGTAGGTTTGAATAGTGATTATTGAGTAGCACCATCTCCAGTTCTGTTTGCCTACTGAATACAGCATTTATATTTTCATACAATTAGTAAGAATATGAGTTCTTACCTTTCCTGGCTGTACTCTTTTGGTCCTGCATAGCCTCTGTGGTTGCTGCAAAGAAAATAAAAAAAGTTCATTTATAAGCTAGTTGATGTTAGAAGGTGGAGTCATACAGTGCTCTTACCATGTTCATATCTATGATTGTAACTGCGATGTGAAGTGATTGTGAATGCAAAGCTCAAGCTCGTTCCTTCAGGTAGATGTTTAGTAATTCTGAAGAGAATTTGTTAATTGTTTTAAAGTTTGCAAGTTTTTTATGGAGCCTGTACTCTGAATTTTGCAAGTAAACGCACTTCCAAATGCATTTTAAGATTCACCACGACAGTAATCGTGGGAATAATTTTCCAATATCTCACTGCTGCAGTGAGCAATCAAAATATGTCTGATTAATTAAATATGTATGCAGTCTCTCGATGGACTCAGTCTTATTTGATTAATCTTAAGCAGATGGTAATTATAAATGGTACTTCTCCTGAGCCAAAAAAAGTATGATATGGTGTTCCACAGGGAAGTATCTTGGGGCATTTATTCTTTCAATTGTTCATTAACGATTTATAATCACCTTGTTCATGCAACATATTTTACATGCATATGTCTCTGCTCTTTTAATGTCTCATAAGGATAATAATAATCGAAAAGACTTTTAGTTATGAGCTGTTTAAAGTAAATAAATGGTTAGCTGACAGTAAGTTATCTTTACACTTGGGTAAGACCAAGGCCATCTTGTGTGGATCCAAAATTAGGCTCAGAAGGACCCTAAATTTTACTGTAAAATTTGGGAACGAGGTTATTGCTGCTAAGACTAGCATAAACTATCTTGGTTGTGAATAAGATGGATGCTTATCAGGCAAAAGTATGATATTTAAGGTTCTTGCTAAAATAAATCAGAGGATGAAATACTCAGCCAGGAAAGCAACCTTTGTTCTATTCTACATTAGCAGGATCTCTTATTCAGTGTTACTTTGATTATACTGTAATGACATGGTATACTGGTTTTTCAGCGGAGTTCAAGAATAGGCTACAGAAAGCCCAACATAAACTGATTAGAGTAATTTTGAAACTGCATCCGCAAACCCATGTTGAATTGGCTCATTTTAGAGAACAAAGAGTCATTTATGTGAAGATGCTCATGGTGTTTAAAATCTTCACAAACATTGCACCCAAATATTTACTGAATTGTTTTACTGTCATGGCTACTCTACACAAGGCAATTTAACAAATTTTATACATTAAGCTTTTAAAACACAAACGGCTAAAAACACATTTCTATACTCTACCGCAGCACTATGGAATAACCTTCCAAGAGAAATAAAACTATGCTTGAATGTGAGATCCTTTAAAGTAACTCTTAAAACATGGTTAGTGCAAAATATGGTTCGTGCTTGCATGATCAGAAAGAACCCCTGTTAAGACGCACCCTACCGTCTGTTTTTGTTTTTCGTGTTTTCTCTTCGGTTGTCTTTTTAAATTGTCGTTGACTTGTGTATTTCTTGTGAGGACCACAACGGATATAAGCCTTATGGGCTTTATTGTGTTTAAATCCTCACTGATTTTAAATGTACATGATGGCTGCTCTAGAGCAGGATTATAAGTATTTTTGATCATCAAATAAATCATCATCAAATCATCATCATCATCATCATCATCAGTGTAAATTATACAACGAGGCTGATCTTAACAATAATACGTAAAAGAAAAAAAACTGCATAAAGAATAGACACTAGCACTTAGTGCTCTATTTTCAGCAGCAGGTGCAATGTCCTATGACTGATTTAAAACGCGCCAGCTAGCTAAGACAGGCCACCATGACCAAAACGGCAAGTTGTGACAAGCAAGTAAGATAGCACTTGTTAGCTAGATAGGACACCTTAGATTTTACAAGTCAAAACTAGGCTATTCAAACAATAAAATACATATGTAAATATCAGTGCATGCTCTTTTCTGTCAGCCTTACTGTATGACTTTGATATTGTACAATTTAGGGTATCCTTGAACCATAAGAATGAACGAGTCTGCCTTTTTATAAGGCAGAGGTCCGACTAGATGATGTCCTTGGAGCGGTAGTTTGAAGGGGGGATGTCGCAGTTACGGCGCCAATAAGGAGCTGGAATGGACAGCTGCTCCGCTGCATTTTCTAGGCTGTTCCTGAGCGGAGCCTCTCTCACCTCCCTCCGTATTTAATGTAGCTGAGTGAAATATGTCATGCTAGCTACAGTGGTTACTGTTGGCTATATTCATTTTTGCATCATGTGGTATGACTTATACTTGGTTTGACTCGTTACTTAATATAAAAGGGGTTTTGGCAGTATTAAGCGATGTATTGTATCACTGAGCATAAAGAGGAATGAAAACTATACGATGATCACCACATATATTTAATAATGGACATGTGTGCTCTGCCCTTTCGCATTCTGCCGGTGGCAACTGTGTCACAGGACAGGAGACAAGTAACTGTCAATTTTACCAGCTGTTATTTGCTGGTTTTTTGCCAGGCTGTATATACCGCTGAAACCCAGCAATCTTGTCCATGTGGACACAAATCAGAATGTCTGTCTCCTCTGGTGTGAGACATACATTCCTTTGCCCTAGGTCATTAATTTTTTCTTGTGAGCGCTGGGTGCACGTGATTTTTTTGCATGTAATGCTCACTATGATTGGCTGAAACATGCAACACAATGTCAAGCCCTGTAATTGATATGAACACATTACTCCACCCATTGCGGATTCGCGCTTGTTAAGGACCTCCTATTGGGGGTAGCGCCATGGACTGGACCCGCCCAATTTGATGTATCGCCTTGGACTTGAGTCCACCTAAATAGATTTGTGGGATTGCCCCTCCAATCAACTGGGCAATGACTGATTTATGACTTATGACGTATGAATTTGAAAATAGAGCCCTTAGTCTTTCTCTCTCACAGGAAGCAAATGTGGATGAGAGGGAAATTGCCTCAAAGATCCATCCACTGGAGTAGGCTCTTCCTGGGTGTTGGGAATTGATGACATGCATATAACATGGCACATAGTTAAGAACAGAATGCTGGACACAAGATAAAATGAGGAGAAAGCCACAACTTTTAAAACTTACTCAGACATTTTATTAAATAAAATAACTAATTAAACCAGGGAAAGCCTTGTGAAATGTATTGGAAGAAGCTGGGATGATCCTCCAAATATATTGTTTAAAAACAACTTGGGTGGGAGTATATTAATTGTTCATTCTGAATAACCAGAGTCTGTCTAAGGTGTATATTTAAAGTGTAAATCATTCCTTGGCTTTACTCATACACTAGCTCACACTATTTGAATGATAGACCTTCACCTGCCTACCCCTGCAGCTGGAGAGCTTAACAACACTGCTTGGTGATGGGACGCCCACTTGCCTCCCAGTTCAAAGGTGTATACAGCCATGCATGCCCAGGTGAAGAGAGCTCACTTGGACAGGGATTTAAAGATTGTTAAAGGTGAAATGGAGGTGAGCTTTGGCAGAGTCCCAAAGTCCTGGAGGCAATACACACTGGGAGTGGGTGATCGTCACACTTTCGGGCACATGGTGATAAGCGCTCTCTAGCACATACAGAAATGTTCGTGATGTAAACAGAAAGTCCTGTTGGAGAAAATAATTGATAGACTACCTAGATGAATCTTTGGGGTTATTTAGAAGGAACCTTTGAGTTGTTTTAACGTTGTTTGTTTTGTTTTTACTTAAATATGTAAATGGGGGTCAATTTTGTGTGCCATGCTTTACTGAATCAGATTATTAACTTACAAAGTTACAAAAATCACCTGTTCCTCAACAACGTGAGTGGCGCAGGGGTGTTACACTGTTTTTGCTGTTTCCTCTTAATCGGCAGTAACCTGGAAACCAGGGGCCATATTCACAAAACATTTTAAGACAAAAAGTTGCTCCCCACTTGCCAATTTAGGAGAACCTCTCAAAAATAATGGGTGTGTCAGTCTTAATTTTAGGAGTCCTAAATTTTGGGTCTAAAGGTAATTCACAAAGCCTTTTATCACTAAAACCAGCTCCTAAAACAGGGAGAAGTTAGGGGTAGTTAAGGGGGCTCCTTAGTAACTAAGGCTGTTCAGAGCACCTCATTGATGTGGAAACTTATTTCATCCCATGCATCCCTTTTTGCTTTGGTGGTTATACCAACCCAAAATTTTACTCATTATACTCATTTTATTTGTTTCCTGTCATTGGCTAACTGGGTAAGAAGCAAAAGCTGCTCTTGTGTCCAGTTGGGTTTGCCTTTGCGCTACAATGTGTTGCATGTACTGTGGTCAGCCATGGTTGTTGTACCCAAATAATTAAAAGGCTGTTTAATTCATATCCGTCAATTATTTAACATGCTGCCAGACATGTAAGAGCCTGACAATTAGCTGAACATTTACTTTTCTCGTTAGTTTACTAGTTATTATGATTATTATTATATTTTAAATCAGTGACAGCCAACATAAGACTCTTTATTTGAATATGAAAACATTACACTGTCTCTCCAGCCATTTCTTTGAGGAACTAACCAACAAAGACCCATCTCCTATCAACCAATCACTGTGGACATAGTACACAGCTCATGATGTCATCCATAGTAATGAGGTCAATCAAGTTCCTCCTCTTAGTGTAAGATTTCTCCCCATTCTTTAGTAGAAGTTTGTCTCAGCAGCTTTGTGAATCGTTTTTAAGAGGAGACTCTAAACTAGGAACTTTCGTTGCCATTTAGGAGATCTCTTAGTGGTAAGATAAAAGGCTTTGTGAATATGGCCCCTGGACTCTTTAGCCCATCAGTGATTTAAATTAATCAATTAAGTGCCAAAACACACCAAAAACACTCCAGAACCTGAGTTTGAAACCAGTGATTTAAACAGTGTAGACCTGTCATAATGGTGATGGAACATATACACACTAGTGGATGTGCATGATGACACAGAGAGACCACACAGGCTCGATGCCCTAGTTCAAGTGAACCGAGCAGATACAACAGAGACACCAAGGCTGTGAGTGAAACATGATTCTCTGGAGAGGACACCCAGGATACACCTTCTTCTGGAAGGGGTTCCTGAAGGAACTTGCCTGCTGAATGGAGCAGGCTTTGCTATAAAAGTAAACTACTTCAGCACATCCCTGAGTCTCTCATAGGAACCAGTAAGCAGCTGATGACATGGTCCATCCCCCTGCCAACAGTCGCTAAGCAACCCTGATAAGTGCATATTTGCCACAGTGGTTAGGCAGTGGAGTGGTTAGACTGGCTGCCTCTTTAAGGATGACTCGTTTATTTGATTAATAATCTATATGAAGTGTAGTGAATGCCTCTTCAGAACTGATGGAGGATTTTACTGAAATGATTACTATCCAAATAGAACCCATGTATAAACATAGTATTTCCACTCAACCACATATAGTTACAGTTGAGCCAGCGGCTACAGTACAGGTAAACTACATACATGAAACAGTAAAACTGGAACACTATAATGGTAACACAATAAAAAATTTATTGGAATCTCTGGAATGACACTTTTCAGAAAGCCTTTCTATGCCACCCTATCTCTAACTTTTATCAATATCATTAAAGACCTTTTATGTGCTTGAAATATGTATGAAGCAATACTGTGTTTACACTCTATACACAATATTGTATTTTTAAATAGTACGCTTGACTTTGTATCACAACCTGACACACCTGTAGACTCACAACTGCAAAATGTCTCTTTTGGCAGTGCCGTATATACACCACATACTTCCACTCACTAAAACACTGATTCCCTTCTGTGGGTTTGATAACGGCTACAGAATGATAATGATGAAGCCTGTCTTACCTTTGTTATCAGGCTGGATGTTCACATTGACAGTCATGTTTCCTGCCACACTACATCCATGTACCTGTGGTGCAGCAACACTGGCTCCAGTCTGAGCTGCAATGGAGGAATTGCAAGGAACTGATCTCAGATCAGTAGGTGCCTGTTCAGTATAGTCCACAGCATTGCCTCCAGCCTCAGTTGTGCCTGAGGGATTGAGAGAAGCTGATCTCAGATCAGCATGTGCCTGGTTACCAAGGTCCACATTGTTGCCTGCAGCCTTAGGTGTGACTAAAGGATGGATAGAAGCTGATGTCATATCAGTACGTGTCTGTTCACTTGTTCCTGTGAGAAATAAAACCAGGATCACATAATCAGAGATCATTTTAACTTAACCCATTAGACAACATTATAATAAGTGCAAATCACTGATAAATTTGAATGTAATATTATAGGACTGGGCGATATGGGCTAAAAAACATCTCATGTTTTTTTCAAACTTGACTCACATCATTGATGCTTTTTTCTATAAACAATCAAAAAAGGCCAAAGCATAAGGCAATGTTTAATAATTAATGTGACAAGGACAGCATTCACACATTGTGATACATGCTAACATGTCCAAACAAGCTTAATATTTGACAAAGAAAATGTAATGTTTCACTGAGCAAAACTTCGTTCATGCACACACACACACACACACACACACACACACACACACACACACACACACACACACACACACACACACACAATTATTTAGTTTGGCTACAAGCATAGGTGTTTCCATTATGTTGATATATGTATAGCTTTGATTAAAATACATTTCAATCAAAGAACTAGATATACAATTCTAGGAGAAACCTTGTTTGCTTGGCGAAGTCTGAACTGGTAGTGATCCAGCTTTAGTAGTAGCATTGAATATATATATATATATATATATATATATATATATATATATATATATATATATATATATATAGTCACATTTTGTACTGCATAATTGTCATTGTGTAAAAACTCTGAGAAGTTAATCTTACTCGTTTCCAGATCATTCTCCAGCCTCTGAACAAGATCATGTCGCCGTATTTTCTTTAAGATGTCCAAGGTGAGCTTTACCATTTTGTTACCATTGTACTTCCTCATCAAAGAGGCAACACCTGCCACACCTTTATCCTCCAGCTGTTCCCATGAAATGGGACTACATCCTTCCACCACATTTTCACTCAAATAAAATGTGAACTTTTCAAAGTCTTCTTTCCGCAGCTCCTCCAGAATCTCCAAGATCAGGCCAGCCATCACAAACCCCTAAGAGCAGACAGTAAGATAAACTAAACACAACACAAATCATTTCTGTTACTTAATGCCTAACATGCATTGTTTATATTTATTATTAATACATTTCTTACTAAATATTTAGTAATTACAGAAAATGTTTATAACAGTTAAACATTACAGATCACTACAGTTCAGTACCCCCAAGACACTCAAGTCATGCATTTTCATAAATGTATGAATGGCAGGGTAAAATGTGAAGGATTGCTACATAATAAAACTGTAATTACCTACAGGAGAAAACTTACATTCTTTTGGAACACTTTTTGCTGGTATTATTCTGCCCCTGGTTAGCTGGTTTCAGGTCTAATAGGTTAGTAGAGACAGGGTATTTGGTTATTTTTTCTTTGTGCGTTTGTTCACGTCTCAGGGCTGTGAAATGTAAGTATTACCATCTCCATATTACCATGGTTACACCATCACATTTCTGTAGAGTAACAGTCAAATGGGGAAACTAAAACAGCAGCGGTGGAGTAAGTATATGTGGAAAAGAGAAGAAAAAGAAATGAAAGGGGTGGACATGCTTTTAAAGCTTCTAAATCTCACATTTCAAACAGAGGATGGCAGCAGCTCTACCTGTCTGTGGTTCCAAAAATCTTGCATAAAAAGAGTACATAGGAGATTGAAAGGTGCTATCTCTGACTGTCTAATGCATAGTATTATTAAATGCACCGAGCTGACATTTTCACCTTCAAAAAACCTTTCATTATTTGGGCAAAGAAGCTGGATTTTTTAAAAAATGTAAACATATTAATGCAAATGTGTGATTGATTAAAAGTATGAGGAAAACTACACTGAACATGATAGAAAATGTATACCCTATGTGCTGTGTTTCCTGAAAATACAACTGTGGTTATTCAAGAACATTCCATAAACAACAATTAATATTTGTTAAACAAACTGATAAATATATAATTATATTGTAATAAGTGAGTTATGAGGGCCATATTTTTAATTCCTCATTACAAAATATGTGCTCTCACGTACTCTATGTGTCTTTTTAACATAACAATCATTGTTACCCAATCATGTCAGCTGTCTCCAACTGTGTAGCCTTTGACACACAATTTAAAAAGGTAATTTACATTAAACTGCAAAGAGTGGAAATACTGGATAATGACTGCAACAGAAATAAAACAATCACTTTACCTTGAAGGGTTTTCTAAAGGATCTTCAGATTTTCCATTTATTTTTCAAATAGTGCCCTTTTTCTGGAGAACAAAAAAAGGTTCTGGAATGAAACTTCTTTTACTGTCACTGATGGACATTTACAGGAAATGAAAAAGTTTTGCTTAGCTGTGAGTTTTGTAGGAGGAGTGTAATTTTTGTACATACATATCCTGGCCCTTAAAGAAACAGCACACATTTAGGGGCTGTAAACACCCATACACACACACACACACACACACACACACACACACACACACACACACACAAACACACACACACACACACACACACACACACACACACACACACACACACACACACACACACACACACACACACACACACACAGATTGCTTTGTCAGTCAGTCTGTACCTCAGATGCTCTTATGTTTGAAGTTGTACTGTAGTATTTATATTTATGTATGCACATTAATGTGTTACATCTTTAAGATAAAGAGAGTAGGGTTGTGGGGGAAACAGGGAAAGAGGATGTGAAATTCAGAGAGGCAGAAAAGGGAAGAGTCACACATCCACACAATGCAGGAAGTTAATCCATTTAGTAGTGTGATACAGTTGAGTATTGAGATATCAACTTATCAATATTAGTGTATTAGTGCAGTGACCCTATATCTCAATACAGATATGATAGTGCATTTTGATATACTCTGAGCTACACGACACTCTGGTATACTCTGATACTCTGAGATACACAGTACACCCTGAGATAAACAAATGAAGCCTGTGATACACAGTGCACTGTGAGATACAAAAATGCAGTCTGAGATACACAGTACACCCTGAGATAAACAAATGACATCTGTGATACACAGTACACTGTGAGATACACAAATGCAGTCTGAAATACTGATTCAAGATCATTTTTTCTTGAATGCCTGCTGTGTGTATGAAATGTGCTATAGAATGTGCTATATGAACGTCCTTTGCTTAGCCCACTATTGCTGCCACTGCCATACTGCTGCTGCTGAACCTGAAACAACTACTAAAGGTAAAGGTTAAAATGTAGAGATATTAATCTTTATGAAAATATTTATTTCAAAATACATTATAAACATTCTCAACATGGTTTTTAGACATAAAAGTCATACCCTGCATATGCAAATAATAACAAAACCCAACTCAATCATTAAACTATTGCACATTTGCATTCCACAATAATAATTAATAAAAACAATTTCAGGACAATCATTTCATAACTTTCATCAACCAATATTCATGTTTTACATTAAGAAAATGACACACCTTTACCTTTTGCAAGTTTTATTGTAATAAAATAAAAGATAAATCATGATTACACAGTAGTTGATCAAATGAACCTACTAAAAGCTATGTTGTTATTAGGGATAGACCGATTATCGGCGCCGATATTCGGCACTTTGACGGATATCGGCATCGGCCTTTTTTTTTAATTCGCCGGCCGATAAGAGATCAATTTTAAACTGGGTGATTTTGGCTCTGATGCAGCCCCGCCTCTCTGTCTGCAGTCACTACTCTGTCTCCAGCATTGTCCCACCCACAGCACCATCTGATTGGTTACACGCAGAGCCATGGCACGGGTAACAGCCAATCAGCAGTGAAAGCTGTGCATGAACAGTGCTCACACACACAGCGGAGAGGTAAACCAGGGCTGCGTTCCAATCCGAAAAAATGCTTGCTTCTTCGTGCTCACTTCCCTTCAATCAAGGGGGGAATCCCCAAAAAGTCCCGTATGCAAGATGGCTGCCACCGTGAGGGCGATTCCAATCCAGATTTGTTGAGGGAAGGGCGAATTTTCATTTGCTCAAGCCCTCGGTTTCACTCCCTCCAACGGAGCCAACAAAAATCATCCCTCCAAGCGTTGATATTGCCCAGAATGCACGGCGATGCTTGCTCGGTTGCCCACGTGTTAAACTTTATTTGAATATTATGCTCTTGCTACCAAAGAACAAGCAAATTTAAAAACGTTTACCAAGTTCAAAGACCTCTGTTGCAGATCGATTATACAATCCATTCGCTAAAATGCTATGTTGTTGGTGGTGGTCGTTATTTAAATCCTACAGATTCAAAGGACATGCCCAACACTCAATAGCCGCTTATCAAGTGTAGATATACAGTGAATTTAAAAAGCAACATCTAGGCAACAGAGGGTGGTGGGGAAGAAGTGTACATATGCAATAAAATGTTATGTGAATCATTTATGATAAGCTTGCAAAATAAAATAGTGTGCTATGCAATGATATTTGGGTAATAAGGAACATTACAGAACAACAGTGGAAAAGTACTGGGGAGGGCTGGTAAATAGAGACATAATAATGGGAATACAGGATAAGAGGAACTCACGAGGAGATATTTTTACAAGGGGAACAGGCATGTTTTGAAAGAAGGAAAACGTTATGTACTGACAGTATAAAGGGAATGACGAAAATGGCAGATAGGAAGATGGGTTAAGGACATGGGCGCGATGACCATGTATGTGTAAAGATAATGGATAATGTAAGTGCAAGATGGTTTGTGTAAGTGCAAGATGGTTTGTGTACGTGCAAGATGGTTTGTGTACGTGCAAGATGGTTTGTGTAAGTTTTGTTTAGAAAACAGGGCCCACCGCATGGCGCCAAGAGGACCTGCTGGACGACAGGGGCGTGAAGGAAGGATGGAGTCAGATCAAGAAGCTGGTCAGAAGAAAGCAACGCCCCAGAAAACTTTACCATGTTCTGTATTATAAAAAGACTGGGTCAGGGAAAGATAGGGAGTCAGACTTCGCGAACTGACACACACTGCTGTTTGTCAGGGACAGGAGGATCTCGACCCAGAGCTCTGTATGCTTTATTCATTTTCTGCTTAATAAAACTAAGGATTAATGACCAAATATCTTCTCCTATCACTTCATTAAAAGAACACGCGGATTTCGCTCTCACATAGAAGGGTAAGAATGTTGAGTAGAATGGGCAGAAATCCAACAAGGATAAGAGGAACTCATGAGGAGATATTTTTACAAGGGGAACAGGCATGTTTTGAAAGAAGGAAAACGTTATGTACTGACAGTATAAAGGGAATGACGAAAATGGCAGATAGGAAGATGGGTTAAGGACATGGGCGCGATGACCATGTATGTGTAAAGATAATGGATAATGTAAGTGCAAGATGGTTTGTGTAAGTGCAAGATGGTTTGTGTACGTGCAAGATGGTTTGTGTAAGTTTTGTTTAGAAAACAGGGCCCACCGCATGGCGCCAAGAGGACCTGCTGGACGACAGGGGCGTGAAGGAAGGATGGAGTCAGATCAAGAAGCTGGTCAGAAGAAAGCAACGCCCCAGAAAACTTTACCATGTTCTGTATTATAAAAAGACTGGGTCAGGGAAAGATAGGGAGTCAGACTTCGCGAACTGACATACTCTGTTGGTTGTCAGGGACAGGAGGATCTCGACCCAGAGCTCTGTATGCTTTATTCATTTACTGCTTAATAAAACTAAGGATTAATGACCAAATATCTTCTCCTATCACTTCATTAAAAGAACACGCGGATTTCGCTCTCACATAGAATGGTAAGAATGTTGAGTAGAATGGGCAGAAATCCAACAATTTGGTGACCCCGACGTGATGAAGATGGAGAAGTGACGGCCTGAGAAATGAAATACAATGGACAAGTATGGTGTGATGACAACAAGTAGCTGCTGAATAACAAGAAAAGGTAAGCAGACACCTGTTTTATCAAAGTTCTGCTATTGGGAATACCAAAACTGTGTGTTGTCATTAGACTATATTTGTCCTAGTAAAGAGTAACTGAATAAAGCATTGATTAAAGGAAAGCGTGCACGTCGCTAGGGTTTCAGTCCCTGGCGGAACAGGCATGGGTATAGAGTCCCCTTTTTGCGTCCAAAGGTCCGTAGGACGGGGCGAAAAAGATGCCTGTGGTTAAAGGGGGTAAGACCACTCTTCTGTTGATGATGGGGAGTAACTGCTGAAAGGTTTGTTGAAATCGACTAGGCACAGTAGTGAATTATAATCTCGTGTGAGACCATTCGCTATTGAATTAGGCACCAGGTTTTTTATGGATTTTGTGATAAGGGGGTAAGACCACTCTTCTGTTGATGATGGGGAGTAACTGTTGAAAGGTTTGTTGAAATCGAGTAGGCACAGTAGTGAAGTTATAATCTCGTGTGAGACGATTCGCTATTGAATAGGCACCAGGTTTTTGTATTGGTAATGTTGTGTATGATTATTTAGTAACTTGTGAAGAAAAGAAACATGGAGTCTTCTTCGTCCGTGTGGTGAAAGGCCCACAGTAAAGGTAAATGCACGGGTTGAAACACCCTTGGGGTTCGAGTCCCCATAAAAGCAAACAGGTGCGTTTGGATGAAACTCCGTGGGTGGTTAAAAAGAAAAAAATATTGTATTGATGTAATAATTGTCTTGTGGGTACCCTCTTGGTGTTTTATTGAGTGTAAAATGTCTGTAACTGTGTAATTAATGGTAAAGGGGAAACATGGACGGGGAATTTGACAGAGAATGTGAAGAATATGGGGGCTGTCCCCCTAGGCTGTGGGGGTTAAGGGGCAGTGGGAAAGCGTTAGGCCCCAGTTACTCAGCGGGCTACTGTGGTGTGGTGACAACAGCAAGCGGCGCCGCTGAGAAAAAACCAAAGGTAGGCAGGCACCTGTTTATTCAAAGTTCTGCTATTGGGTATACCAAATTGTCTGTTGTCAGTTCACTGTCAGTGTCCTAATCAGAAATTAAATAAATATTGAGTTTTTAAGATAAATATTTGAACCAATAAAGACTTTAGTTTTAAATAAATAAATAAATAAAAATACCTGTTTAATTAAAATCTTTCGGTTTACCTAGAAGACATTTGGGAGGGAGGATTAAATCAAAATTAGTTAGGGAAACAACAGCAAAGGTAAGCTTTTAAGAATCAGGTGTTGAAACGGAAATGAGGTTTTCAAGAAAACAATATAACAGTAGCGATAAAAGGAGAAGAGTAGCAGCGGCAAGTGGAGGATAAAGGGTAAATCCATGGAATATGTACTTAGGTATAAAAGAGAAAGAGAACACACTGAGTCAGTACATTAGAAGAGAGGGAATGAAAGAAAGGTAGAAGAAGGATCAAACAGTACGTGTTAAGAAGGACTAGAGGAAGTTGTAAGAAGGTGTCATGAGGACAATAAGGTAGAAGAGGTGTTTGCTTAGACTAGGCAAAGGGGTAAGAATAGGCGGGAGTGCAGACAGATATACAGGAAAAGGTGGACGGACATGTCAATGATAGTAAGTACAAAAAGGGGGTGAACGGGTCGTTTGCGGTCGCGGTGGGTGCACACACTGGCGAGCAGGGGAGCCCAGAATTGGAAGGAAAACAACTAAGTTAATGATAAGATAAGGAGTTAATTAGGCTCAAAGCAAAAGAGGGCATAAAGGGGGAGAATCAAGCTCGGAAAAGACAAAATATTGAACTAACAAGGCTTTTGAGTTACAGGGGACAGGAACAAGAAGCCGGAGATTTGAAGGAGGGGACGGAAATCCCTTAAAAGGAAAAAATATGTAAATAAGCAATGCGACTAACTATTGATCTTTGCTATCAGTTTTCTCTTGAAACAGGTGCTGAGGAGTTGTGGGTTGGGTAGAATGTGGCCAGTTCTGCCCCACTCATGTTGTTAATGGCAGTGAATTTTGAGCCATGGTGATACACATGGCTCAAAAGGGGGAATTGTGGGACTAGTTAATCAACGATATACTACGTTTGGCTTTGCAAATTATATATATAAAAAAAGAAAAAATTGTAAAAATGTTCGGTCTGTTTAAAATGACCCGCAGGGTAATTTGAAAGTTCAACAAGGTAAAATTCTTAATCTGGCCGAGCCATTTTGTACATGGATGATGGATTTCATACACCTTACCCCATGTGCAGGGAAAAAGTACTGCTTGGTAATGGTGGACCCATTTACAAAATGGACAGAAGCATTTCCTACAGGCTTAGTTGAAGCTAAAGTAGTGGCAAAAATTATCTGCTCTGAAATAATTCCCAGATGGGGTATTCCACAGCAGATATGTAGTGATAACTAATTTAGAAATTCAGAATTTAGAAATTAAGTTTTAGATAAAATGTGACAAACATTAGGAATGTCCCATGTGTTGCCACAAGTCATTAATTTTGTTTTTAGAATTTCTGCTGGAATATTTGTTTGTTATTGACTGTATCACAGTTTCAGAAATCATTTGTTAAAATTGATTTATTTATCTGTTTGGGTCGCATGATGACACTTCTTCCTGTTGCGCCACTCTCTGTTTTGACTCACCGTTGCTAGTGTGCAAGGAAGGAATTAGACATCCTTGAAGCTATGTTCAACAAGTTTTCACCATGTAAATTCAATGGAGAGTGCAGTAAATGAGCTACCTTGCTACAATTTTGTTTTCATGGGTTTCAGTTTAACTCGGTGTTAAGTCAGCATTTCAACACCATGAACGAGAACACTACTAAGGGGGAAGGCATATTTCCTACCACAGTTTGGTATAACACAAACAGCAGCTGAAATGACACACGCTAATCATTTAAAAGATTGTTAACCACTGAGAAAGAAATTTCTGCACAGATGGTTCCAGCTGATCTGGTTCGGGAAGGAGCAGCTGAGGTACAGCCCAGGGACTGGGTCCTGATAAAGCACCAGAGGACAAGATGGTCAGAACCGAGGTGAATTGGACCATATCAGGTAGTAGGGGCAACTGCAACAGTTATTAAAGTACAGGAACAATCCACTTGAGTGCACAAAACACACTGTAAATTAATAGATAAACCGGTGAGTTCCAGCTAAGCGAGTCCGGCTACAAAGGGGGTTCAGCGTATAGAACTGAGCCGTCTCAACCCCGGTGAAGACATGGCTGGCGGAACTGTTAGAGGCCCGGTGGGGGTTGTCTGCTCTCTGTTGTTGTAACGGTAGTGAGCCTTTTGATATTCATAGGAGTGTTATTTTCAATACATCGGAATATGCAGGATCTTAAGAAAACAATGGGAAAAAAATGATACATTTCTTATGAATACCAGCCCATGGTATTCATGGGTGAATAAAACGGTAAATGAACGAGGCTATATAAAGGATGAGTGAATTTTTATGTACTTTGAATCAGATCTTGGAGGAGGCTGGGTTCCAAATGTGCACTTGTATTAAACTTGTGTTGATTGAAAGCTTTTGTTTGCATGTTCATTCCTCTCTAAGATTCACCTCAACAGGTCATAAGGGAATTTACCTGACAAATTGGGGCTCATCCAGGATAGCGACATCTCACCTGGCCAGGGCCACGGGGTGGCGATGAATCATCCGGGATAGCTACGTCTCACCCAGACAGGCCCGAGGGGGTGCCAGTGAATACTATGCACGGGTCCGTCTAGGACGGATAAAGAAAGTCCTCGTCTCAGATCACCAAGGATCTTTGAGGGAGAGCGAGGCCTGTGGTTACTGCCCTGGACGGTGCAGGGATAGGAGACGCTATCCTTTTTCCTTCTGGAACGGATGAGGAGGTCCTCAGTTCGGATCACTAAGGATCCTTGAGCGGATAACGAGGTTTGTGGGTACAGCTTTGGACTGTGCAGGGGTGAGTGACGCTATCAAATATTCTGGGAAATTTGGTGAATAGAGAGTGAACAAACAAACGAGTAAGATGGGGTCGTCTAGCAGTGAAGGAGAGGAGTGTACTCTTACTAGAGATGAACTAAGAATGGCAAAAGTAAGTCGATAAAGAAGGTTGTGTGCAGGTGTGGAGAGAAAAGTTTGGGTTTAAAGGCAGGTTGCATAAGGAAGAATGTAAGTCGTTAGTCGGTGCAATTCTTAAGAGGTGCAAACGAAGCTCTAAGAAAAGGCAGAAATATGACTTGACTATGGCTGAAGTTTGGTTGGCAAAAGCAAGTGTTATAAAAAGGACAAGCAAAGTGAGGCTCAGAAATGTAAAGATGTTGTCAGTGAGGAAAGACAGAGTTAAGTACTGTACTGGATGACTGTGAAAGAGACGCTCCTCCAAACAACAGATAGAGGGAAGAGGCACCACTGCCTTATGATGAGTGTTGTTGAAGCAAGATTTCTGCTGTGTGCAAGGTGACTGGAATGCTCTAACAGACAATAGGCAGAGGCCGTGGGGTCCACGCCTGGCTGCGATAAATGTAACACAAGATCATTACTGGCAGTTGTTGGTACTGTTGTTCGAAAGAATAGTGATGCACTATAGACAGCAGTGTGAATACTGGAAAATATCAGACCCGCACGCGTTGCTTAATGAAAAGAGAACAGATGCTAAATATTTTTCAGTGATGGATTTGGCTAATGCATTCTTCCCGATTCTAATTGATAAAGACAGTCAATTTTTTTTTAAAGACGACAAATTTTTAATATGTTCCCCAGACCGAGAAACCTGCAAGAAAGATACATTGGATTGTTTAACATTCCTGAATGAACAAGCACAAGCGATTGCAGCACTTTCTGAGGAGCTGAAGGCTAAACACCAAGGTTACACTGCAGAACAGAGCAGTCTTAGATTACTTATTGGCAAAAGAGGGTGGGGTTTGTGCACTCATAGGGGACCAATGCTGTACGTACGGTTGTGGGCAAAATAATAGCAGTGTGTTTGAAACAACAGAAGAAAAGTTCCATGTTCCTAATAGCGTTTATTTCCTTACATTCAAAGGCACTGGGAGCAGCACACATTCAATTCAAAATGAAAAATATGAACAATTATTTTTCCTTTTTTTAATAAAAATGAAGAAAAAGAATATTAGGTTGTTTAAAAATAGCAATGTCTGCATTTTCATTTGCAAACTGGAATATCATACGGTATAAACAAAAAATGAAGATTTAGCTTTTCCTTTCCCCACTGAACTAATATTTATATTATAAACATTATTTTGGATCATTGCTTTACATCTGTGTGGCATGAAGGCAACAAACACTTGACACCTGGACTACATTCCACAGGCTTCACATAGGTGTCTTCTGATTGTTTGTTTCTTTCTTTTCTTTTTAAATTTGAATCTCAGATTTTTCCCTTTTTTCCCAACCCGAATGTTCAACTGAACTGATTGATCTCGCCACAGCACCCTGCACCTGACAGCTATGGGAAGAGAGGGTGCACATACGGCCGCACCATCAGTTGCACACTGCCTATGACGTCGGAGGAAGGCGTAGTCAGCATGCAATCAGTTCATGCCGGCCACAGGTGCCGCAATTGCGATGGACCAGTGGAAGATTATTAGGCCGACCTACCCCGTATCGAACCCCCGGCGAGGCTGGCCAGTTGTTGCCTCGCCAATGGAGCCTCTGGCCATGGTTGGGAATGGCGAGGCCGGGAATCGAACCCCCGACCTCAGGACCCTAACCCTAACCCTAACCCTAGGCAGCAATTTATCCCAAGAGCCACTTAGAGGCCTTCGCCTTCTGATTGTTGAAGTACTCACAGGTAAATGAAGATCTTCTTTGATCTCTCTAGAGCTGATCATTGGATGCTTCTTTGCCATTCTTGTTATTCTATGATCTATGCGGATGGTAGTATTCCTTTTCTACCGTGTGTTTAGGATTTTCTTTTCCATTTTAAAGCATTTGAATTCATTTTAGCTGAGAAGCCAATTATTTCTTGCACTTCCTTGTATGTCTTCCACTCTCCAATCAATTTTTTGATTTTTTGGCCATTACTCTGCTACACCTAGTTATGAATTTGTTCTCATGTTTTGTCATCATTCTGGCACAATCAGCACTTAAACTCATTGGTGATGTTAGACTGCTGTTGTTTGGCACATGACTGTATATCACCAATAACACAGCCCCGATGGGTCAGTGACTAGGGTCCTGGAGGGACTTAGGACACTGTCAGACGAGATGCAGGAGCACCCGGGGATAGATAATTCACAGGGGGGGCATATTTGATCAGTATTTTGGGGTCTGATCGTGTCAGCATTGCTGCCCCTCATTGGAATGATGGCAGCACCAGCGATGTGTGGATGTTGTTGTATTCCCCTGTATCAGATCTCTGTTCAACAGGATTATCATCACGGCGATCGAAGGAAAAGCTCCTCCTCCCTATCAGATGCCCCAGATAGAAGCTGAGGCCAGGGCACTGATTGGAGACGGCGGCTATGAATGTGAAGATGTTGAATCAGACACAGAGTGTGATGTTTAGAGATGTTTTGTTGGTCTCATTTTCATGAGACCAAAAGGGGGAGTTGTAGATATACAGTGAATTTAAAAAGCAACATCTAGGCAACAGAGGGTGGTGGGGAAGAAGTGTACATATGCAATAAAATGTTATGTGAATCATTTATGATAAGCTTGCAAAATAAAATAGTGTGCTATGCAATGATATTTGGGTAATAAGGAACATTACAGAACAACAGTGGAAAAGTACTGGGGAGGGCTGGTAAATAGAGACATAATAATGGGAATACAGGATAAGAGGAACTCATGAGGAGATATTTTTACAAGGGGAACAGGCATGTTTTGAAAGAAGGAAAACGTTATGTACTGACAGTATAAAGGGAATGACGAAAATGGCAGATAGGAAGATGGGTTAAGGACATGGGCGCGATGACCATGTATGTGTAAAGATAATGGATAATGTAAGTGCAAGATGGTTTGTGTAAGTGCAAGATGGTTTGTGTAAGTTTTGTTTAGAAAACAGGGCCCACCGCATGGCGCCAAGAGGACCTGCTGGACGACAGGGGCGTGAAGGAAGGATGGAGTCAGATCAAGAAGCTGGTCAGAAGAAAGCAACGCCCCAGAAAACTTTACCATGTTCTGTATTATAAAAAGACTGGGTCAGGGAAAGATAGGGAGTCAGACTTCGCGAACTGACATACTCTGTTGGTTGTCAGGGACAGGAGGATCTCGACCCAGAGCTCTGTATGCTTTATTCATTTACTGCTTAATAAAACTAAGGATTAATGACCAAATATCTTCTCCTATCACTTCATTAAAAGAACACGCGGATTTCGCTCTCACATAGAATGGTAAGAATGTTGAGTAGAATGGGCAGAAATCCAACACAAGTTCATTGGTAGTCCAAAAAAAATATACGTTTTGACCATGAAGTTTTAATCATAAGCTCTCATAAGCTGGTGGAGGCATAGCTGCCGTAGCCATGCATTTTGTTAAGAATAACCTACATTTTCTGAATCTTTAAATGTAACAGTTATGCTACCTTTAGCTTCAATCATTCGCACAGCATGAAATAGAATCTTCTGTTGAGCACGAATTGTTTTTAAATCGCCATTTAAACATACCGGTATAATTGCCTATGTATATCGTAGCATAACTCCGGGTTTATTCTTCTGATATTGATATTGATTTTTATTTTTTGTTCATCATTTTACCTGTCTCTACACATATGTACTTTTAAACCCTGTTACACCTTACACTTATTTATCATTACTTGGTTACTGTTGCAGTTAGTTACTGTTCTGTTTTACCATATTTTATCGTTACCGATTTTATTCATTATCTGTACTTGTCTATGGGAATCACTTCGGGATTCACCCTGCTCAAAAGATGTTACACAAATAATTATAGTAACTATTGTTATGATTGTGATAATTATTCAATATGATTATTAAATTGTGCATACAAATAAGTGGTTTCACATTGGAAAAGCTTGGCAACTTTATTGAAAATAACATCACATCTATTCATAGTAAATAAAAACATCGAATCATGGAAAATATAAGGATTTTGGCATGGGGAATATGCTAGATATGTAGGCATATCTAGCTAACATGCATCTTCACTGTCTAACTATATTGCTGGTTAAGTTGCATAACGTAGCCTAGAGAGAACTCTCTCCGTCTTTAGATTGGTTTTGCGGTGGAGAATTTAACTGGAACAGGTACTGCAGCCTGCAAGGGACACATCGCGGCAATCCAGTCCTTGCAAAAGAACACAAAGTGAGGAAGAACCGCGAGGGTCATTCCAATTCGAAAAGCCACGAACCCTCCCCTCCATTGCTCCGACTCGCTCGGGAAGGGCTCCCTCGCCTGCTACGTCACTGGAGGGCTCACTCGATTTGAGGGAAGAAGTGAAGGGAGGATTTTATTTCGGATTGGAACGCAGCCAAGTTTTGCTGAGTACAGAAGCTCCGGAGAGCAGGTATATGTTTCGAAGGGAAGTTAAGGCAGCAGACTCTCCCGAAATTGTAATAAACATCCAAGTCCTCTACAACTCATAACTACTAGTAACGTTACTGTAAGCCCAATAACGTTATATAAATATAAGCGGCAGCTCTGCTCGCTCGCAGTCCTTCCAGACGTGTCTGTTAATCACTTGAAACAGGGTTGCTGATAATATCGATATAGAAATAGTCCGTTATAGTAGAAGTATGTGTGTGAGTGAGAGAGAGTAAAAACCTAATGAAATTCAGTCCGGTTTTATTGCAGGGAAGCACGTTGAGGTGAAGGCTGATTAGCTTTTGGCGTAACGTTAGCCCAACGGTCCGCTTTCTCCTCTGGCTCTACGCTCAGCAGACAGTAGCAATGGGGAGAATGTCTGTTATGGTAGAGAATAGCGTGTGTTTGTGTGGAAGCCACATGAGAAACTCTACAGCTCATGACTACTAACTTTACTGTGAGGCCAAATACGTTAGCGGCAGCTATCCGTTCCTATGATAAACACTAATTATTAAAGTGAAGATGCTGTAGGCTATTTAGTGTTTTTCACGGTTTAATCACTTGAAAACTATAAGACATGCTGCTGAGCCTGGGAGCTCCCTGCACTTTTTGTTCGAATTTTAAAACAAGATGTCTATTATGAAATTTAAAAAAAAAAAAAACCTTTAACATGTTGCAAATCTGAAAAGCTGTTATACACTTAAAGGCATTTAAATGAAGTTAAGTGTTGGAGTTTGTATTATTCAAAATTTTGACGCCAATATTTTCACCTTTACTGCAAATGAATATCGGCTCCAAATATCGGTTATCGGCCTCCTTGACTACTAATAATCTGTATCGGCCCTGAAAAAACCATATCGGTCTATCTCTAGTTGTTATATATAGGATATTACTTGTCCTGAGGTAAACTGGAGCCATCTGAAACCGTGTCTCTCCCACCCCTACTCCTACCTACTGTATCTATGTACAAATCTGTGTGTGTTTCTACAGGCACATGTTAAAAATACATAAAATATGGTTTGTGTGTGAGCCGTGAAACAGAATTTGGTTGACTGTATATTTATGTCAGTGAGTGTGCATGTTATGTGTGCATGTGTACATTTGTGTTTGTGTGTGAATATGCATTGGTGTGTGTGTCTATGTATGTATAGGTGAGTGTGTACATGTGCGTCTGTCAGAACGTATGTGTATAAGTTTATGCATGGGTGGAAGTGTTAAATATTTTATTGTGTTAGCAGTTGTATATGTGTTTGTGTGTAGCAGTTCTGAGTGTGTTGATACATCTGAGAATGTGCATGTATTTTACAGTGTATGGAGTGTGTTTGTAGCAGTACAAGTGTGAGTATGTGTACATTTGGGTTCCTGCAAGTTTTTTATGGGTGAGTGTGTGAGCTGGAGTGGATATGTGTCACAGGGAGAATGTATGAGTGAGTGAGTGAGTGTGTGTGTGTGTGTGTGACTGTACTCCAGGTGGCACATGGACACTGAGGTGTTAGATCTCCACAATCTAAACCCAGCACAGACAGGCGCGTTTTCCTCGTAGAGGATTTGAAGAAATGGCATAGTACTCACAAGCTTGACCTCGTCAAACACAATAAAACCAGCTTACACTTTACACTGCACTTTCATTCATAAGAAAGCATGTTTATCAATTAATTATGAGCCATTTTTAAATTCAGTACGGCTTACCTCACAGCAAAAAATGGAATAACTTTGCTTTTTATCTCAGATGGCTGATGAGACTGTAGAGGCCAACATGGAGGATTACCTGGAGGACATTCGATTCCTCTTTGATGCACAGCTGGATACAAATAAGTACTGTACTACACACTATGTGCTCTGTCTGGTCAAACACTTTAAAACAAGCTGAAAATTTACACTGCAATTTCACTCATGCATGATACCACGCTAAACAGGCAAATAAAATCCCTAAGGGAAAATGTTTATTGATAAATTATCGACCATTTTAAACTCCTTACAGAATACATTACAGCAAAAAGTTGAATACCTTTGCTTTTTATTTTAGATGGACACTGATGATTACCTGGAAGATATTCGTTTCCTGTTTGATGAGGAGAACACTGCAGAGCAGAATACCGTAAGTATTGTACTACACACCATGCGCTTTAGCTTCAGTGTGGCACTTTAGCCACACTAAACAGACAGATTCTTATGGCTGTGATTTTGGAATTCTGTAGTTGGTGAGCTACAGCAGAAATGTCTGTTTTTGAGGGAGTTTTGGGAACCACAGGGATGTTTTCCAGAAAGGCAGTCTTTTATATATTTTATATATATTTTATATTTCATGCCATGTGTGATTGCAGGCTTCCCTGGATGACAATGAGTTTGCAGCAGGCGACGCAAAAAGAATCAAAGGGGTGAAGATCTTCGTCCAGAGTGAGTCACTCATACTGCCTTCTAGTAGACAGTGCTGGAAGTGGACTGTAAACATTTGTAACCCCATGAGTATGCTTCAATATACAAGGATCTCCAAAATATGGGTATTTAAAGGAATCCATTTGTGGTCTTTTGTAGAGCTCAAAAAGATGAAGAAAGGCGTGAATAAGTTCTGCACCCGCTTCGTGCAGACTGTGAGGCGCGGCTTCTGCTGCTGCGTCTCTGTGGAGGAGTAAGATGTGAAGATCCATGCACACTTTTCCGATGTTTCACAAGTGCTGCACTCTATGTAAACAGGTGAGAATTCCTAATCCTATCCATCTCTAAACCAGTTCTTTGTAGCAATGTAAAAGGAAGGAGCTGAGCATGAAATAATGGACATGTGTCTCTTTTTTAGATTCTCTCCTTCTGGATATATGAGGTAGTAAGTAATTTACAGGGACACCAAGGTATGTAACCCACGATATTGAGGTAATTCATGTTTGGGGACACCAAGATACATCACTCATCGCGTCTCAGCCAGGTTTCAATAGCATTTTCATTTTAATCTATTTTCTTGGATTTTCTCTCAATCTTTCCCCACCCTGAACGTGGTCGAACTGTTCCCGCTGACTTGGGAGGATGTTGCCTGGCAACTGGTGCTAGCTTCTTTCCACACTGCAGCTGCACCACACATCACGCACTGCCTGTGATGTCACAGGATTACACAGTCAGCGTATGTTTGGTTTGTCCACCCGCCGAACCCGCTCCCCAGAAGAATTTCCCAAGAGTCAGTGCAGCAGAGGAAGAGCGAGCTCCAATGGATGCAGGTAACATATGTGTGTCCTTTCATGTGGTTTGACTGTGTGTTTGTGTCGTGTGTTTGTCTGTGTCTGTGGTGGAGGTTTTCAGTAAACACTGTTGAAGAGTTTGCATAGCATTTAGAAAAGCCTTAACAATAGCTACTTCATTTAAAGAAATGAAATTGTATGAATAATATTGTCATGAACCAATCAGAATGCTGCTTTCTCACAGTATCTTTCTTTTCACAGATACTTGTATTTCCACTCATCAAAGACGAGGAACCTGACTTTTACTGTTTCTCTTTGTGTTTTTGTTTTTCCACACAGCTCGCGGATGAGACATAGGGACAGGCAGAAACATCTTAACCTACGGACTAGTGTGCATGGATGCTTTTTATCATTAAATACTAAGAAAAACACTTTGGTTTTGCTCATTTCATGTAAAACGAAGAGAAAGGGAGATGGTGCCTTCTCAGTTACAGCTCTTAGGCTTTGGAACAATCTTCCCCTGAATATCAGTGCAGCAGTCAGGTAAGACTAAGTTGAGGGTGCACTTTCACTGATAAACTTTTTTTAAAATTTGATTTCTTTTCTTGGTGTGCTTAGCACAACTGTAGAGTTTTTATAATTTATTTGTATTGTTCTTCATTTCATTGATGGTCACTCCTTGTTTTATTATTTTGATATGTTCTTGTATTATGTTTTTTACACATTATGTTTTTTTATCATTTAAATTTTACATTTTTACATATTTTCATAAAACAATGTACATTGTACATCTTATATTAAATACATCTTACTCTGCTCATTGTATTTTTCTGTGAAGCACTCCATGTTTTGCCTTGAAATTTGCTTTGAAAAAATAAATGAATTAAATGATCAGATGTGGTAATATCATGCCATTCAGGTTTTATTCACGGTAACTGACCTCTTTTATTAGGTGATTATAAAATGGGATGTTGGGTGGTGCATACAGTACAGGCACATGAGTTTCTGCATGTGCAGCTCTGTTTCCTGAAGCTGTTCAGATGCCTGAAATGAACTCTTGTTCATTCTGAGGTTCCCAACAAAGGCCTTCTGTCCAGGCTTTTATTGGAGACATGCATTCATTAGCTTAAGTAATAAGTGTCTCAAGGCTTTTATTTGAGACTATATGTTGATTAGAGGCTTTAAAATATACATCACACTCCTGGAGGACCCTCAGCATTTTTGGAGTGTTTCAGCACTTAAATGATGAAGTCAAGTGTTAGCTGAAGACTGCATGGAGACAAAACCAGTAAATGGCTGGTGACTTATTAGGCAACACAAACGAGCAACCCTTTGATTTAGGAAATAAAGACAATGGAAAATTAATGTATCATGCACAGTTGTATTAAAACATCTTAATTTACACAAAGTTCAGTTACATATCCAAAGTCATTCATTGCTGTTTGTTTATTTCAGCCTGTGTTAAGACAATCATACTTTCAGTATTACAAAAGGAACCAATAGTAACTTCAATGAGAAATACATGACCACCATTTGTTGTAGCTCAGATGCATTCAAAAATATTTGGCATAACTGGCCAAAGTCTCTGAAACTGAGCTAAAGATCATGCCCCAGGCCTCTGTGTTTCCTTGCTGTGTCTCTCAGCCTGTGGCAAACAGCTCCTCAGAGCTAAGCCCACAGTGGAAACTGCCACCTCAGTAGAAGCAGAAGGACAGCCACAGAAATGACTGTAGCGCCGCCCTGGTGGCCATCCCTGCAAATAGCTCCAGTGCCACCTGTTCTCAAATCCCATCACACGGGTCCTCAAGGATCACTATATGATGGGTACCTGTGTTTACACAGAAAGAGACCAGTCATTTAGCATTACCTTTCCTGGGAAATTACTGATTCAGCAATCCCAGACATTGTATTGTTTGATATTTTAATATCAACACGAACAATAAAAGCAGGAATTATATTTTTAGTGATATTATTTTCACTTGGTTTTCAAACACACACAAGATAAAACACACAGCACTTTCCAATAAACGCACACCCACCACGCTCAATAAATAGAACATCCTCCACCCATAATTATCCATCACCACCCAGCAAGTACCTCACACCATTCAGTGTAAATTGGTTGCTGGTATCTGTGGGAAGGATGAAACCTTACCTGGGTAGTCAGGGCTGATGTAGACTGTGTAAAATGACTACTACTACTGCTACTATTATTGTTATTGATACGGCTACTAATAATAATAATGAGAATGACAAATCTAATAAAGTGGATGTGTAAGAGTATGGAGAATGAATAAAGAGATCCATTCACAGTGCCTCGTCTTCACTGCTGGCACACAAGGCAATGGTGGACCCATCTCATAGGAGCACCACCAGCAGGCATTCTCGTGGATGGCCTTCTGGAGGACACACATCTGACAATACAACACCCAGCATGCTGCATTACCGCCCTCCTTTACACACACAGCAATACTCACACAGGGGTCATTCGGCGTGTGAAATGGAACCGTTAACACAGCTGGCTACAGAAATAAATGAGTGTTTCACAAAAGCTCATGGGTCTATTGGTGCACCGCTCCTCTCACCAGCGCACTCCAGCCCAGACTTCACAGTGACATATTTCTCTTTCAGGCATCTCACAGTCATTGCGATTGTCATCCTTGTCACAGACAAAGTTCCTGTTGGCCCAAAGGTCGAAGGAATTCAGCTTTCACCACTTCAGAGTGGAACCTATAGTGGCAGTCAAAGGTAGCGGAGCAGTTGGCTTTAAGCATCCTGTTCTTCACCTGCATCACTTTTTACGACCCACTTTCAAAGTGAATGCTTTCAAAGTGAATGCATGTGTGTTGTTGCTATAAAGCAAGCAGTAAAAATAACCATTGGAATGTACAATGAACAAAAATGCAACCCTTACCCAAAAGACACACAAAAAACCAACATTAACAACATTAACTGGACTGTACAACATGTACCAGGTGAGTCACCTGTATAAAAGACTTGCTTTAACTGGAAAGTTAATTGCAGAGTAACGATGAGAACAAGCACATCCTGAGGCTTTCAGAGGGCAAGGTTGAACTGGAAAAGGGTCTGAATGTCAAGATATTGAGCTGACAGACTGCAAAGTGCTTCACCACCATCCCTACATTAAGAGTCTGTCAGCTCATTTTCCCATTCCCTGAACTTGCTTCAATTCCTTCCTTCTTTCTGTGACTTACACAAAATGCTCTCTTCCTTCACTGTTGAGTACTGATTGCGTCTTTAGCACAGCTATACATAATGTTCACATTCCACCACCTCTACAGCGGACGGCAGAAACTCCAGCATTTTGTGATAATTTACCAAAACATAGGTATCGGTTTCTTGCTTTTTCTGCTGAAGCAGAATGTCTGTGGACAAAACGAAAAGTCTTGAAATGCACATTTTTCAAAGAGACTAGCCTGAGTACAGTTCTTTAAATATAAAATGCACTAAATGTGTACACTAAAATATGGTGCACCTACAGTTCAAACAGAGGTGTCTGTGAAAATATTTACTTTACCATAGGTTGGCAAACTTCAGGAGATGTAAGGAAGGGTTGCAATATATCTAAAAATGGGTGCAAAATTCAGAGTTTGTGTTTTCCACAATTCAAAATATTCATAAAAATCCATCCATTTTTGTTTCACAAACTGTTTATAAATTCCACAACAGTGCCACATCTAACTATCCGTATGTATCATACATACAAAACATATGCCAGGGAAAAGAGGGGGTACAACTGGACAATTCTGACACCCCCCACCTGTTTGGTTGATAATTTAGGTCCAATTATAGAACTCACCACTAACCGCTGACCATTTCTTGACAAACATGTATGGAAGGTGAGGTCAGAGGAATATTTCTGTAAAATGAAATTACCCCAGCTACTAATCTGTTAATTTAGTTTTATTATAGGTAACGTTAACTGATATATTATTCACTGGCCAGCAATGTTCTCCCTTGGCAGAGTGAAGTTGACATGGTGGGGTTACCTTGGTATTTCTATCTGGTTGGCTATCACATCTCGTAATCTATCTAAGTAATGTGTATGCGCGTTGATGTTCCGCTTTCAGATTTGAGGCCATGTAAGGATAAACAACGCGAACAATGCTAACGTTGGTTAGCTGACTGGTCACATTAGACAGCCCACAAACACAACAATGGCACTTTTCGCTAGGGAGGAACTACTACCCAGTCAGCTTGCTACCTTAGCTAAATGTCTTTTCGCACAGGATTCAACAGACATTTGGTTCAAAACAGTGGCGGCTGCTGGTCTTTCAAAGAGGGGAAGCTCATTGTCAACTTACATCATAAAATTTGTCAATTTATTTATACGTAAATTTTGTCCTCCGTCCCTTTTCAAGAGAATGGTCTGTGACCCTATCGTGTTTCTGTGAACTACCTGTAACGGTCAAGACACACAGGCAGCGTCAAAGACGCTTGGCGCCACTGCTTCCTGCCACTGCCCGACGCTTGTGGGCGTGACCTCTAGTACAGTTGTCACTCAGGAGTCACCATTTTTTAAATTCATAATTGTGCAGAATTGTGTGTATGTGTGTGAGTGTGCGCGTGTTGTGTACTGTGCTAGATTGTGTGTGAGTGTGTGTGTGTTGTGCACTGTTCTGGATTGTGTGTGGTCAAATGTGCCGGAAATATCAAAACACTGTCTCAGATGTTGTTTTACTGTTCTTACTGCTCTTGTATACCAGAACAAAAATCATTGTATCTAGAGGATTTTCTCTGTAACTGCAAGTATAGGATGTATTAAAAGTAAAAGCATACACACCATATGATAAAAGAGAGGCAGAATTGTTTGTGCAATACCTGAGATAAGTAACACCAAAGAATACCTCTCCTTAACAACAATATGAATCAGTCCAACTTAAGTCAATACTGCTATTTCAATAGTACAACATGTAATTTATATCTAGTGGCTTCCGGGTTCGCGTCTGCATAGAGACTCAAAAATGACTCAAGTTATATGATGAATGCCATGTAATTTATCATAGTTGAGGACCATAAGATGGAGTCAAATCAGTCTCAATATTAATGAATGCAGTAAATATGTAACACCCCAACATTTTTACTTTTAACTAACCTACTACAATTTTGAGGAACCTGTTGACAAAATAAATTTAATTAAAGTCAATGTTTCATATTTTTATGTGCATTGAAAAATATTTATGTGGAGAGAGTCATTTATAGCTATATAAATCCCAAAGTACATTTGTGTTATTATTAATATTTTTGAAAGCCTTTGTATTAGTATTAATTAAGCTGCCAAAGATCAGACTCTTTGTTTTCTGTTTAATCACAGCAATTATAAGACAGATATTCAGTTATTCAACAATGATTAATCACATCATTACTCTTTTCAGGAGTTAATCTTCATCACGTCAACTGATAACTGCTAATCAAATACCCTTAAGTGACATCTATCATATAAAACTCTCTTTAAAAAAAAAAAATAAAATAACATAAAAAGAGCTGCTCTGACTTCTACAAACACATATATTTAGCTTGACTTCTTACAGCACCAGGCAGGATGCTTGAAAACTGTAACATTTTATAAGATATAATCTGTTTTAGAAGACACAAAATGGATATACTGAATTCAGACACTGGAAATCCAATCTAAGACTATATATGTCTATTCATAAGCCTGTCACTGAAATGATTAAAATTACCTCATATTTTCACTATATACCTGGATAATGCCTGCCTTTCTGAAGCGCTTTCAGGGAGCTTTGCCTCACTTTGGCGCCAGATGAAGGTATTTGCCTGCGTTCCCTCCCGCTCCTCTGATCGCTTCCTCTGTGACTAATCATGCTCCTTTATGCCTATTTTCATGTGTTTCAGCAGGTTTGTGGTGTACGGCCACAGTGCCGTACAGACTTTTCACACACATCACATTTTGCTTTATTGCTGTTTAGTTGAGTGAAAAAAAACTCCAAACGATACTTCGCTTTATTTCTGCCATTAAGCCAGAGCGGCACTTTTGCCAAGATTCATTCTGTCTTTATTTTATTCTGTGACTGACTGCGCGTGTTTCTGTCGTGACTGAGTGCGTATGAGCGGAGGGAGAGAGCGGAAGGAGAAGTAGTTCCTATCCTACACAATTTTATTTTCTACATTATTTAATTTTCACCTTTTCAGCATCAGATACACATTCAGTTTCATTACAAAAATATTAAAATTACTGTAAACACTTGGTATCGATACTTTGATGTGAGGATTGATTCTCAAAAAGAAACGCCAGGATCGCTAGTATCGATGCTTTAGTTTCAATTCACCCATCCCTATTTGGCATATATATAACACAACTCAAACTCATGCTTAAATCTAACGAAGTGTGTCACTAGATATTTCGCAGGCTGGCCAGTTCATATACTTCAGCAGATGTGGACGATGTTAATGATTGCTCTGTGGCTATGGCGAATTTGGCACCTGCTGCGTTTTTTTTTCCCACCCGTATTCCACGAAAAGCCGCTACTACTCTGCCTCTGACCCTGACATCTTTTGTTACCCCGTTACAGAGCAGTTTCATACCGACTCATCATTTCTCAAAAAATGTTTTACCAAATTAATCTTAAATGTGTAATTCAATGTAGAAAAATCACAAACCACAACATCTGGATAATTTTCAGATTTTGAATGCACCACAAGCCAAGTGCCCAACGTTGTAGCTAACTAGTTGGACCTCATCACGTCAGTTCACCAGAGAGCCTGCAGCAAAGAAGGCCAGTTGAGGTAGTAACTCCACGAATTTAAAGGTCTGATAACTGTCA
>JAFBMS010001271.1:0-44261 GCA_019788955.1 Albula glossodonta | reverse complement strand
CTCTGCTCCTCCATCTCCCTCCATTTTGTCCTCCTCCATTTTCTGCTCATCAGAGATGAGTTCCTGCTTCCTCTGGCGCCGGATGCACTTCAGCACAACCATGGACAGGATGAGCACCGCCAGGGCACCGCCCACCGTCGCCCCCACTGCCACGGCGATGGTGGAGTCCCTCGGAGGGGGCACTGCGGAGAGCATGGGGGGAGAGTCTGGTTTGCGCAGATATGATTTCCACTTCAACACAGGTAACAAAAGGAAATAATAAGGGAGTATGGAAGCATATTGAACAGCCGGCAGTCAGCATAGCACTGGCTCGGGGTGCGGCCCTTACTCTCGGTGATGACCACCAGGTTGATGATGCCATGGCCCTGCACACGGTCTGGAGGGTTCCGTACGTAGCAGTTGTAGATTCCCTCGTCAGAGAGCTGCACGTCGGAGATCGACACTGACACGTCATTCCGTTCCAGGTTCCCCACAAACTCCACCCTGTCCTCGAACTTATCCGTCCTCAGCAGAGTCATCCGGTTTTTATACGTCATGAACTGGGAGCAAAAAACAGAGCGTCCCGTGAGATACAGTCTACTGTCTGACAGTTAAGCCTGTGTACAAAATCTGCCACAAATTAGTCTGTACATCTGATCCATCTGAAAGTACACACAGCAGAGGCAGAGCTGGGGAGAAAGGATGGAGGAGACAGGTTCAGCTGCATGGAGGAGGACAGAGGGGGACAGGGTGGACCAGGATGGGTGGGGAGCAGTGTGATGGCATAGCCTCACCATAGTTGCTGTGTCATTGACTGTCTCCTGGTAGGTCCAGTTCATGGCGAACTTGCTGTTGTCCACTTTGTAGCAGGACGTGAAGGTGCAGGACAGCTTCACTGTAGACCCGTTCAGTGCGTTGAGCTGGTGTGCAACCAGCACGTCCATACAGAAGCCTGGCAGGGCTGAGCGAGACACAGACAGGACTGACTCACAGAAACAGCACCCACTCACAGAAACAGCACCCACCCACAGAAACAGCACCCACTCACAGAAACCACCCACCCACAGAAACAGCACCCACCCACAGAAACAGCACCCACCCTCAGAAACAGCACCCACCCACAGAAACAGCACTGATTGCTGTACAGGGAGCAGATGGTGGCCTGGGTCACAAGGTGGAAGGCTCATCTGGTTGTGGATATGGAGTGGTGGCCATCTTGGAAGCTGCTCTACAAAAACCCACTTCCAAAGCAGGCTGGGGACTTGCAGGGGAAAACCCTCCACTATATTGTTCCAGATAATACCACAGTAATTTTTTTGATGTCAGCGTGGATAAAAGATGTCCCTTTTGTTCAGTAACAGAGACGGTTTTTCACCGATTTGGAGACTGTCCTTTCATTCGGATGTTTTTTGTATGTCGGTTTTAATAAAAGGGTTTTGAAGGTCTCTCTGTCTCTCTCTCGTTCCCTCTCTCCCCCTTCTCTCTCCTGTCTCTCTGTCTCCCTCTGTATCTCTCTTCCTCCCTCTCTCCCCCTTCTCTCTTCCTCCCATTCTCTCTCCTCTCTCCTTTGTCATCCCTCCCTCAAACATTTACAGCTGAATCCATGAGCCAGGTGCCAGGTGTGTGCAGATATGAGGGTAAGTTAGGAGCCAGGCAGTTTAAGAAGGCTGGGTTTCCCAGGTAGCCAGTGCGCGATTGCCAAGCAACCACACCACGCTCTAACTGTGGTCTGACTGAGGCACTGTGTCAGTTCAGCCATGTCTGGATTATATCCCAGCATGCCCTGTCTGGTTTATATCCCAGCATGCCCTTGTCATGCTTCTCCGCTGCTGCAGCACAGAGCCTACTTTGTAATGTCACAGTCAACTCTTACTCCCAGTCTTTATCAGCCTCCTCCCTTGCGATAGTCCAGTCATATACTCTTATGTCCCACAAAGATAGTCCACTCATATACTCTTATGTCCCACAAAGATAGTCCAGTCATATACTCTTATGTCCCACAAAGATAGTCCACTCATATACTCTTATGTCCCACAAAGATAGTCCACTCATATACTCTTATGTCCCACAAAGATAGTCCAGTCATATACTCTTATGTCCCACAAAGATAGTCCACTCATATACTCTTATGTCCCACAAAGATAGTCCAGTCATATACTCTTATGTCCCACAAAGAGATCTTGACATTTAACAGTGTTGAATTTCATCTGCCAGGTTTCTGCTCAGAGTTGGATTCTGTTTAAATCCTCCTTCAGTTAATCCTGAACTGTTTGCTGAAAATAGATTTGGGAAGACAAGAATGATAAAAGCATAAACCTGGTTCAAATCCACACGGACTGCAGCTCAAATGCAAAGCTTTCTCAAAGAGATCCAGGTTTTCAGGCATGACCCCTGCTAAAGCTACAGCCTACATCTGCCCTTCAGTATACTGCCATCTCCCAGGGGTCCTCACCATGTGCGCCATGTGATTCCACAGCTTTCTACGAGAGCACACTGAATCGACAGACCAGCACAGTGCGCTATCTTACATCCCGGCCTCATGTGCGACTCCCCCGCTTCCTGTGGCATGGCGTTACTCCAGTCTCATACTGATTAAATGTCTGCCAGGGGTTTATGGATGACTCCCTCTGGCTCCCTCTTTGGTCTGCCTCCATTACCCTCTGCAAGTCAATAAGAGATAATGTCCATACTTCTAGGATTTCACAGCATCAAGGTGGAGGCAAGACAGCAAATGGTGCAGTGCACCTCTGATCCCCCTCCCTCCATCTCTATCCCTCCTCCCCCATTCACTCTGCTTCTCTCTTTTCTTTTTTATAACTCAAGGGCATTTTCATAAAAGGTAGAGGCAGTGTATTCTGCAGTTTCACAGTGCAAACACACCCAGACATACGTTTCCTGTGTCAGAAACACATACACCCCCATGCATACAGTACAGTCATACACGAATACACACAAACACACACTCACACACACCGCTTTCCTAAAGAGCTCTTATCTTCAGAGAAACTCCCTATTCTAAGGACAGGAACAGTTACAATTAACTCTTAACATCCCCAGATACGCAGCAGTGTGTTCTGCTTTCTGCGCCCCACCCCTCTGTGTGCCCCTGCGGTGCAGCCCGCTCTCATTTATCCACAGTCCCAAATCATCCTCTGTTTCAGTCACAAGCCAGACTTCCCAGTACTCATTTCTTGGATTGGTTGAACTAACAGCGCAACCAATCAGAAACCAAAGCACTGTTATGCCAAACACATTAGTTTGAGTGCAGGGCACATTTTCTGGATCCCACGCACTTTGGGAAAGCGCTGTATCATCATGTCTGTGTCCAGCCTGTGGCTTATTTGGCCCGGCTATTGCCAGTCAACATATCGGTTTAATTTAAAGTTTAAATAAAGAAAAATAAAGTAGTAGTCTCTAATTTCCCATACCATCACACTACTCTCTCAGCAGAACCAGAGGCTGTGTTCTAATGGAGGCATAGGAGAGCTATGAACAGGCTGAGTCAGTCACTCAGTCCTCTGGAATAGGGTTTATTTGCTATAAACATAATTTACCCGCTTATAAAATACATTATTGCATCATCAGAAAGAGACAACTACTCAGCCTGTAAATGTCATAAGAAAATGCAGGCAGAAGTACACAATGGCAGAGTATAATATAAATTTACATCATTGTCTTCATCACCCAGTTTATTTCAGGCAACAACTGTAATCACACCCATTTGATATGAGAAGGTTTATGACATAGTGCACACTATCAGCAGAACAGACACCTCAATAACAGGCTCTGTCAAATGCACCAGCATGAGATCGCTGCATGTTGCACCACAGCAGTACCAAAACCATTTGGGTGTTAATTTCAGTTTTCTCAAAAGATAAATATGATTATAAATATTCATATGATTTATATTGCAACAAACTTATGGCTATTTACGATAACTTTTAAATAATTTATTTATCTGAGCAGCTAGCTCATCGGTGAAGGTCGACCCCTACCTCCAAAAATTTCTGGTCACATCTGCAGTTTTCCATCATACCGACAGTACAGGACTGCTTTACTGGACCACATACTTTCTAACCTACTTCATTAAGGAAAATGTGAAAACACGAGGAGTCATGTTTCATTTGTAATGTGTTGATGCAGAGGGTTTATGGGTTTGTGTGCTTCGGAAGCGCCTCCCCTTAGCATTGCACCCCAAATTCCATCCAGCATCCGCATACTACTGCCGCAAAACGCACTCACACACACACACACACACTTACTGTTCGTCTGTAAATGACAGCGATATAAATCATGTCTAAAGCATAAACGGGATATCCCAAACCCTGCATATGGACGCAGCGCTCGTGTGATAACCCACTTACCCGCGCTCAAAATGACCAGTCCTGCAACGCAGACACTGACAACTGGCTTCCACCGTGGAGTGCGCCTTTGGAATGTTAAAGACATTTTGTTTTCCTGATGCCCTTTTTATTACACGTGTTCTTGCGCAGATATAAAGTATGCTATATCTATAGTGTATCATAAATAAGTTAAAATTGGTGAAGAAATTGGTCCTTTTTCAACGCTGTAATATGGCTGACAGTGACCGTAGCACAGAAAATCATTGGTTTTGCGTTTGTGGAAGAGTATGGAAGAAAGGGGTTCGGTTTTTTAAATCAATCTCTCCTCTCTCTCGCTTCCCCTTGCTAGTTAAATGAGCTTAATACATGCATGATGTCATTATTCCTTTTTTGTGCGTCAATTTACAAAAGAACCATAATGCTATCACTTTAATGTATATTCTATGTCAGTTATTAGGAATAAAAATGGTGATTATTACTCATTATGTCAGCATCATTTTACACATTTTTTACACACTTTTCATTTCCTGGTGATATTTTCCAATGCTCTGACATTTAAAAACAATTTACATCAGTCTACATATTCTGAACTTTCCTTTAACATACAAAATGTTAGTGAGTGTTGATATTTGCGCGATACCCTCTGCTGTACAATACCTGGTCATGTGGAAGCTGCAGCGCTGTGTAAAGGAACTGGTGGCGTGTGAAAAACCGAGGGAGGCGTTCATGCTAAACTAAAATAAAATCGCTGGCAGTCCCGTGAAAAGGATGAGGCTAAGCCGCAATGCCCCAATCCGAAGTAAACATGAGAAGTGGGGAGAGGGAGTCTACACTTCGCACGACGGCCCATTTGCATCATATTGCTTCACAGATGTTTGGTCAGCCTAACCGCTGAACGAGCATCCCTGCTCCCATAATGGTCCTCCATTCGCCGCATGCCGGGTAAGGGTTTACTGTCCAGATTATGCGAGGGGAGATGAGCGGGAAGATACAAGGGAGTGAAAAGCGGAACGTAAAATTCCGCTCCAGCTGCACCCTAAAACACCAGTGGAAGGTGGGGCAGTGTTTCTCTCCCTGGAGTTACTGCAGGTTCAGAGATGGTTAGCGCCTGGGGTATGGTGTCATTCCAAAACGCTCAACAAGACCAAGCACAACTACTTAATGCAACTTCGTTTTTGTACCTGAGCGAAATGCAAGAAACTCTTCGTTTTAGTGCCTGAACATTACGCCGTATGAATCAGATTACTATAGTTTATTTTGGTAAAACGCCAGGGTCGATAGTTGCCTTACCTGAGCACCTTCATGAAGTTTGTGCTCGCCCTGACCTTTGAACGAACCCAAGCGTCTGCCGGTGCATTTAAGTTGCTACCTAATTTACAAGTGTCTGCCAATCATTTCACGAAATAACGTTTAAAACATACCCATAGCACATATACGAAACAGCCCTCTTAAATGTCGTAACAACATTGAATGTTGACTTAGTTGTATTTTTGTAACATGCATAAAATAAATAATGATAATGAAATATTTTTTATCGAAAATATATTGTCATTCTTTGGGCTATAGTTAGAATTAGACTTAGAAGGGCTATAGCCTTATCCGCGAGGATATGGTTCCAGGATGTATATGGGTGCGCAAAAACCGCAGACGCTCAGGACACGTATAAAATTGCGTAGTTTTACTTCATACTTGTTCATTACTTGAAACCCCAACTGTGTGTACTGTACTACTAAGAACTCTTAAAACTCACGTAAATCATATTCACCATTGTAGCATACGCTGCGCGTAGGAATTTCAAATGTTTTTAAAAAATATTTTTGAGACGTGGTTGGTTCAAACCGCGGGTGCCAAACCCGCGGACAAGGCAGGCTGACTTTTTATGACTGTATATCTTTATACATATACGATCGCAATGACTGAGCTGACCAGCAGTCTCTTTTTTCTTAAAGGCGCTCCAAACGGTTGACTTTGTTAAGCCTACGGTTTGGCCTAAATCTCTTTTCCTTGCTTCTCAGCTTTATAATGCCTTCTTTGGCTTTCATTGCCACAACGGTGGTCCTCATGTTGAAAAACGTCAATAACAGACTCCAAAGAAAATCAAAAGCCCAGACTTAAGAGCAGATATAGAAAGCTGTCTAACAACTGCATTGAGGAAGAAACTGAACACAGCTGAGTAACCGGAAACAACTTTACAGCCATTTGTTCCAGCCGTCATGGTGACCTGAAATGGCGGTTATGTAATTAACCAAAATGTAAAAAAATAGCCTTTAAAATGCACTTTACCCACATGTGAATTTCTTGATTACGTGTAATGTAATAATGTCATATAATAAATTGGGGAGGCAAAAACAAAATGAAATAAAAAAATGTGTCTTTGTACCAGACGTTATGGAGGGCACAATATATATCTGTGTAATCGGTCTATACAAGGAAGTTTAATTCTCTTTAATGCCAATGGAGCTCGGTGTTCATGAGAAAATGCAGTGATCTAAACGAGTAACACTGCAGGTAATACAAACTAAAGCTAGAGGGCGCCATAGCAAAACCAAATGCAACACTGAGGCGATTAGGTAAACAGAAAAGACTTAACTGTCTGCTTATTTATAAAAGCACTCAATATTTACACTCGGTTAGGGAGCTGGGCCTGTAGCTCAGAGGTTACAGTGTAGTGTAATGGTTAGGGAGCTGGGCTTGTAGCTCAGAGGTTACAGTGTAGTGTAATGGTTAGGGAGCTGGGCTTGTAGCTCAGAGGTTACAGTGTAGTGTAATGGTTAGGGAGCTGGGCTTGTAGCTCAGAGGTTACAGTGTAGTATAATGGTTAGGGAGCTGGGCTTGTAGCTCAGAGGTTACAGTGTAGTATAATGGTTAGGGAGCTGGGCTTGTAGCTCAGAGGTTACAGTGTAGTATAATGGTTAGGGAGCTGGGCTTGTAGCTCAGAGGTTACAGTGTAGTATAATGGTTAGGGAGCGGGGCTTGTAGCTCAGAGGTTACAGTGTAGTATAATGGTTAGGGAGCTGGGCTTGTAAATCAGAGGTTACAGTGTAGTGTAATGGTTAGGGAGCTGGGCTTGTAGCTCAGAGGTTACAGTGTAGTATAATGGTTAGGGAGCTGGGCTTGTAGCTCAGAGGTTACAGTGTAGTGTAATGGTTTGGGAGTGGGGCTTGTAGCTCAGAGGTTACAGTGTAGTATAATGGTTAGGGAGCTGGGCTTGTAGCTCAGAGGTTACAGTGTAGTGTAATGGTTAGGGAGCTGGGCTTGTAGCTCAGAGGTTACAGTGTAGTATAATGGTTAGGGAGCTGGGCTTGTAGCTCAGAGGTTACAGTGTAGTATAATGGTTAGGGAGCTGGGCTTGTAGCTCAGAGGTTACAGTGTAGTGTAATGGTTAGGGAGCTGGGCTTGTAGCTCAGAGGTTACAGTGTAGTATAATGGTTAGGGAGCTGGGCTTGTAAATCAGAGGTTACAGTGTAGTGTAATGGTTTGGGAGTGGGGCTTGTAGCTCAGAGGTTACAGTGTAGTATAATGGTTAGGGATCTGGGCTTGTAGCTCAGAGGTTACAGTATAGTGTAATGGTTAGGGAGCTGGGCTTGTAGCTCAGAGGTTACAGTGTAGCCTAATGGTTAGGGAGCGGGGCTTGTAGCTCAGAGGTTACAGTGTAGTATAATGGTTAGGGAGCTGGGCTTGTAGCTCAGAGGTTACAGTGTAGTATAATGGTTAGGGAGCTGGGCTTGTAAATCAGAGGTTACAGTGTAGTGTAATGGTTTGGGAGCGGGGCTTGTAGCTCAGAGGTTACAGTGTAGTATAATGGTTAGGGAGCTGGGCTTGTAGCTCAGAGGTTACAGTGTAGTATAATGGTTAGGGATCTGGGCTTGTAGCTCAGAGGTTACAGTATAGTGTAATGGTTAGGGAGCTGGGCTTGTAGCTCAGAGGTTACAGTGTAGCCTAATGGCTAGGGAGCTGGGCTTGTAGCTCAGAGGTTACAGTGTAGTATAATGGTTAGGGAGCTGGGCTTGTAAATCAGAGGTTACAGTGTAGTGTAATGGTTTGGGAGCGGGGCTTGTAGCTCAGAGGTTACAGTGTAGTATAATGGTTAGGGATCTGGGCTTGTAGCTCAGAGGTTACAGTGTAGTGTAATGGTTAGGGAGCTGGGCTTGTAGCTCAGAGGTTACAGTGTAGTATAATGGTTAGGGAGCTGGGCTTGTAGCTCAGAGGTTGCAGTGTAGTATAATGGTTAGGGAGCTGGGCTTGTAGCTCAGAGGTTACAGTGTAGTATAATGGTTAGGGGCTGGGCTTGTAGCTCAGAGGTTACAGTGTAGTATAATGGTTAGGGAGCTGGGCTTGTAGCTCAGAGGTTACAGTGTAGTGTAATGGTTAGGGAGCTGGGCTTGTAGCTCAGAGGTTACAGTGTAGTGTAATGGTTAGGGAGCTGGGCTTGTAGCTCAGAGGTTACAGTGTAGTGTAATGGTTAGGGAGCTGGGCTTGTAGCTCAGAGGTTACAGTGTAGTGTAATGGTTAGGGAGCTGGGCTTGTAGCTCAGAGGTTACAGTGTAGTGTAATGGTTAGGGAGCTGGGCTTGTAGCTCAGAGGTTACAGTGTAGTATAATGGTTAGGGAGCTGGGCTTGTAGCTCAGAGGTTACTGTGTAGTATAATGGTTAGGGAGCTGGGCTTGTAGCTCAGAGGTTACAGTGTAGTATAATGGTTAGGGAGCTGGGCTTGTAGCTCAGAGGTTACAGTGTAGTGTAATGGTTAGGGAGCTGGGCTTGTAGCTCAGAGGTTACAGTGTAGCCTAATGGTTAGGGAGCGGGGCTTGTAGCTCAGAGGTTACACTGTAGTATAATGGTTAGGGAGCTGGGCTTGTAGCTCAGAGGTTACAGTGTAGTATAATGGTTAGGGAGCTGGGCTTGTAAATCAGAGGTTACAGTGTAGTGTAATGGTTTGGGAGCGGGGCTTGTAGCTCAGAGGTTACAGTGTAGTATAATGGTTAGGGATCTGGGCTTGTAGCTCAGAGGTTACAGTGTAGTGTAATGGTTAGGGAGCTGGGCTTGTAGCTCAGAGGTTACAGTGTAGTGTAATGGTTAGGGAGCTGGGCTTGTAGCTCAGAGGTTACAGTGTAGTATAATGGTTAGGGAGCTGGGCTTGTAGCTCAGAGGTTACAGTGTAGTGTAATGGTTAGGGAGCTGGGCTTGTAGCTCAGAGGTTACAGTGTAGTATAATGGTTAGGGAGCTGGGCTTGTAGCTCAGAGGTTACAGTGTAGTATAATGGTTAGGGAGCTGGGCTTGTAGCTCAGAGGTTACAGTGTAGTATAATGGTTAGGGAGCTGGGCTTGTAGCTCAGAGGTTACAGTGTAGTATAATGGTTAGGGAGCTGGGCTTGTAGCTCAGAGGTTACAGTGTAGTATAATGGTTAGGGAGCTGGGCTTGTAGCTCAGAGGTTACAGTGTAGTATAATGGTTAGGGAGCTGGGCTTGTAGCTCAGAGGTTACAGTGTAGTATAATGGTTAGGGAGCTGGGCTTGTAGCTCAGAGGTTACAGTGTAGTATCATGGTTAGGGAGCTGGGCTTGTAGCTCAGAGGTTACAGTGTAGTATAATGGTTAGGGAGCTGGGCTTGTAGCTCAGAGGTTACAGTGTAGTATAATGGTTAGGGAGCTGGGCTTGTAGCTCAGAGGTTACAGTGTAGTGTAATGGTTAGGGAGCTGGGCTTGTAGCTCAGAGGTTACAGTGTAGTATAATGGTTAGGGAGCTGGGCTTGTAGCTCAGAGGTTACAGTGTAGTATAATGGTTAGGGAGCTGGGCTTGTAGCTCAGAGGTTACAGTGTAGTGTAATGGTTAGGGAGCTGGGCTTGTAGCTCAGAGGTTACAGTGTAGTGTAATGGTTAGGGAGCTGGGCTTGTAGCTCAGAGGTTACAGTGTAGTATAATGGTTAGGGAGCTGGGCTTGTAGCTCAGAGGTTACAGTGTAGTGTAATGGTTAGGGAGCTGGGCTTGTAGCTCAGAGGTTACAGTGTAGTATAATGGTTAGGGAGCTGGGCTTGTAGCTCAGAGGTTACAGTGTAGTATAATGGTTAGGGAGCTGGGCACTATTGTTTTTTAACAAGGGCTTGACTTTTTATTTAAAAATATTTTCATTTTCCATTTATACCCGCTATGCAAAAGCAAGGAAAGTTTTGCTAGCTGAAGGTAGGGCATGGAAAGTGGAACACAGTGGAATATGCACCCTCCTCAGATTGTGGAGGCACTCAGGAGAACACAGGCAAAGTGATTACAATGCTTTGGACATGGTCCGATCTGGAAGATAACCCTCTGTGTAATTCACTTAATCCGTTGCCATTACTTACAATCAATAATCGACAAAAGTAAATTCAATGCATTTTTTTTTACAAGTAAATGAAAATAAAAATGGTGGAGGTTAAAACGAAGGTATAAACCATCCGCATGGTGAGCAGCCCAAATCACAAATCAATAAATAAATAAAGCCGTTATTGTGCTTAATTACTGCAGGACATCTGGGCTTTAGCATAGCTTCCATAATGTGGAGGTCAACCACCACTGCCATTGACAATGCAGCAGGAAATGGAATAAATAATTTAGTATTTCCAGTCAAAATGTCCACTAGTTTGAACATAGCCACACTGAAAATCTGTGATCAGGTCATCCTGCCAAAGACTGTTTGATTGGCCAGAGAATAAGTGGGGTGGTCTCTGATTGGCTGAATAATGAGATGGGTGGTCTCTAATTGGCTAGAGAATGAATGGGGTCTCTTATTTGCCAGAGAGTTAGGGGAGGTGGCGTTTTCTCCAATAGCATCCCTTGCTGAAGTGATGGCACAGCTGCAGGGTGCTGGACTCAGACTGTGCAGGCAATTTGCTGACAGCATTGCAGAGTTGCAGGAAATGTTGAGTGCAGATTTGTCCTTCCCAGAGAACACCAGCAATTCTGAGACCAAAAGCTTTTTACAACTAAAACTGAGTCAAACAAGGTCACTTCACAGCTGTGAGCAGCGTTCATCTGCTGTCTGTGTGCTTACAGCCACCATACTGTGTGTGTGTGTACTGTGAGTGTGAGTATGAGTGTGTGTGTGTGTGTGTCTGAGAGAGAGAGTATGAGCATGCATTGTGTGTGTGTGTGTGTGTGTGTGATGGTTGTGTTGTATACTTATGTGAGTGTACTGTTTGTGTAATGTTGTACTTGTGTATTAGCGTGTGATATACATGGTGTGACATATCTTTGCACATATTTGTTTGCACTTAGGCACAGTGTGAGAGCAATGATACAGCACAGCAGAATACACTGCCTCTACCTTTTATTAAAATGCCCTTGAGTTAGAAAAAAGAAAAGAGAGAAGCAGAGTGAATGGGGGAGGAGGGATAGAGATGGAGGGAGGGGGATCAGAGGTGCACTGCACCATTTGCTGTCTTGCCTCCATCTTGACGCTGTGAAATCATAGAGGTATGGACATTATCCCTTATTGACTTTAAGAGCATAACTAAGACAGAGGCTCCAGACTGAGTGCTTAAGGAAGAAAAGTGCAGGAAACACACTCACACACACACACACACACACTCACACACACACACACACACACACACACACACACACACACACACACACACACACACACACACACACACACACCATCACACACACACACACACACACACACATACACACAAGTCACACAGATTGTTGATGGGGGTTCATAATTTTCATGAATTTCCAATTTTAAAATTGTTCAGGTTAATAGATTAAAATTGTTGTATTAATTTAATCTCATACTTTGTCCAGTTGAGAAATGAAAATGTTCAGGGGAAACCACAGCACTTGTCAAACGTGCGTGTAGGTGCTCTGTATGGAATTATGAATGAATCTGAGTTTGCATACTTTTGACTGCTCTTAGCTTTTGCTGACTGTGCACGTGTGTGCCTGAGTGTGAGTGTGTTTGTGAAAGAGTGATGAAAGAGGGGAGGAGGGGAAAGCAAAGGATGGGAAAGAGGGAGGGAGGGAGGGATAGCATGTGGCTGGGGCTGATGGCTCTCCTGCTGCAGTATCAGTGGGATCCTGTCCAGAAACACACTGACTAACAACCCAGCACTGCAGAGAGAGAGGCAGAAACACGCTGACTAACAACCCAGCACTGCAGAGAGAGAGGCAGAAACACGCTGACTAACAACCCAGCACTGCAGAGAGAGAGGCAGAAACATACCTACTAACAACCCAGCACTGCAGAGAGAGAGGCAGAAACACACCGACTAACAACCCAGCACTGCAGAGAGAGAGGCAGAAACACGCTGACTAACAACCCAGCAATGCAGAGAAAGAGGCAGAAACACACCGACTAACAACCCAGCATTGCAGAGAGAGAGGCAGAAACACACCGACTAACAACCCAGCACTGCAGAGAGAGAGGCAGAAACACACCGACTAACAACCCAGCACTGCAGAGAGAGAGGCAGAAACACACCGACTAACAACCCAGCACTGCAGAGAGAGAGGAGAGAGAGAGAGAGGGAGACAGAGAGAGAGAGAGACAGAGGGAGGGAGAGAGAGGGGGGAGACAGAGGGAGACAGAGAGAGAGAGACAGAGGGAGGGAGAGAGAGGGACTTTTTTAGCTTTTAAAAACCCCTTTATTTAACATAAACAAAGGGACTTGCAATTGAGCCCAAAGCACTTTCATACTAAATTAAATCCCCTCCAAAACAAGAATAAATGAGTAAATAAATAAATAATCCCCACCCCAAACAGAAAATGGGAGAAACTGAAACCAGCAACGGGGAAATCAGTTACATCTTACTTAGCCCGTTATCAGTAGTTCTCCATCACACAACTCATATTACCCTCCACTGACACACCATTTACTCCTAAATTCCATGAGGTCTCCATTTAATTTATAAAACACAAACTCCAACTTTATAAGAGAAGTAATCAGCACACTCACTAATGCCACACAGACCTGACACCCCTGCTGCTCCATCTTTGCCTTATGGCTCTTATAAATCACCCATTTTGCCTGGCCAAAAATAAAATTGATCAGTGCACAGCACGGATTCTTCCTCTTGGAGTGCTTCACCCCAAAAACAAAACCCGCTTTAGAGAACTGAAACCCCAACCCGGAGGTCCAACCCTCAAAAGCAGCGAACGGTATTAAGATGCGGACAGTCTCCAAAAAAATCCCTTATCCGACATTGACATCGAATCGATTTGATATGCTATTATCTGGAACAATACAGTGGAGGGTTTTCCCCTGCAAGTCCCCAGCCCGCTTTGGAAGTGTGTTTTTGTAGAGCAGATTTTGTAGGGCTCAGTGGATCATCAGGGCTCAATAGATCATCAGGGCCCAATGTATCATCAGGGCTCAGTGGATCATCAGGGCTCAGTGGATCATCAGGGCTCATTGGATCATCAGGGCTCAGTGGATCATTAGGGCCCAGTGGATCATCAGGGATCAGTGGATCATTAGGGCCCAGTGGATCATCAGGGATCAGTGGATCATCAGGGCTCAGTGGATCATCAGGGCCCAATGGATCATCAGGGCTCAGTGGATCATTAGGGCCCAATGGATCATCAGGGCTCAGTGGATCATCAGGGCCCAATGGATCATCAGGGCTCAGTGGATCATCAGGGATCAGTGGATCATCAGGGCTCAATGGATCATCAGGGCTCATTGGATCATCAGGGCCCAATGGATCATCAGGGCTCAGTGGATCATCAGGGCTCAGTGGATCATCAGGGCTCAGTGGATCATCAGGGCTCAGTGGATCATTAGGGCTCAGTGGATCATCAGGGATCAATGGATCATCAGGGCCCTATGGATCAGTGTTCAGCATTGGAAATCTGCAGTCAGATCTAGACAGGCTCCTAAGCTCCATCCCCTCTGCAAGGAACCTTGAACCCTCAACTGACAGGGACTGTCTGAACCCATCTAAAACAGACTTAACTGCCTGCACAGATCGACACCCAGCTAGCCTAGCCAGCTCCTCTGCACCTCTCCACTCAAAGTTATGTTGTAATCCTGGCACTTACAAAGTTCTTCATCAGACTTTCTGATGGGGAAACGTTTTGGGGAAAGAAAGGGTTGAAAACGGTGGCTCCTCCTACAAAAACCCCCGCTCCCCCCACCCCCTGCCCTTGCGCCCTTAAACATTTCCCAGACCCTCAAAACAGGAAGGAACAGTACAAGAAAGGCCAGCTGAAGGAACCCAATGTCCTGCCATCTAAGAGGAACGAGTGGCAATCCTGTCCTAGCCCCCCCTGTTCTAAGCAGTGAGCAGGCAAAGTACATCCAAGGAGCAGCCCCCGCCCCCCTGTATGAGCGCAGGGACAAAGCCCCCCCCCCCCGTTTTAGTGCATCTTATTCTGATTTAGCCCAGCTCTGGCTTCGTTAGCTGCATGAAGCACATTGTATACAGAGTAACATCATGCCAGGTGCTCACTCATAGGAACACTCAGTGTGTGTTACACACTGTTCCCAAAGTCACCTTGTGGGACGCCACACAGGTGTGCGGTACAGCAGGGGCCTCGTAAATCACCCCACACCGCTGGGAATGCACCTGCAGAACACTGCCGCACAAAGACCCAAATATACACAGAAACTGCCACGCGCATCTCGCTGAGTTAATCATTTAAATAGGGCATGCAATGTGCAACAAACATACACACTCACACACTCTGAGACACACACAAACACACACATTCTCTCACACACACACTCAATCACACATATTCTCCTTCTCACACACACACAAACATGCACACACACATAACAACCATAATGTGTGTGTTCAAATTCATAAAAAGTATTCTTATTTATTCTTAATACATAATTTGTACAAAAGTTCATCATCAAGGCACATACTGAGGTTGGGGAGAAGGGGGATCGAGACCTGTAATGAAACATGTGATTACACAGAAATGACACACCCAGGCAGCCCCTGAATGCACCGCCCACAGTATACCCATCACACCACGGAACAGCCTCACTTAAACACAGAAATCACACCACGGAACAGCCTCACGTAAACACAGAAATCACACCACGGAACAGCCTCACGTAAACACAGAAACGACCCAATCCCAATCGCTTTAAAACACACAGCAATGGTGCTTGTTTCAACATCACATTTTTGATACCCAATGTTATTAAAACTGGCAGCACAGACATGGGCCTGTAGTTTTTGGAGCAGCACAGACATGGGCCTGTAATTTTTGGAGCAGCACAGACATGGGCCTGTAATTTTTGGACCAGCACAGACATGGGCCTGCAGTTTTTGAGGTCCCGTGCTCCAGGGTCTCTCCTGCTGTTTGTCTTCCCAGAGCAGAAAGACTGCCTCTGAGCACGGCGCAGCACAGTCATACTGCTCACAGTACAGTGCTGAAATGTCACATATCATAGAGATGTCAGAGGAGCGTGATGGCAGTGCCCTTTCGCTGCACTGACATACTCATTGTCACCTCTGTGTTTAACGGCTCCTTTTGCACACAGATGGTCACCACAGATACCCTGAGCTTGGAGGCTGGAACTCTGGGAGCCGGAACCAGCTGTATCCCATTATGGGAATGACAGGATGAGTTAGGGAAAAAGAGAGACAGGGAAAAGTGCAGAGTCACTTGAAACCCAACTCTATCTATCACAGGAGACACTGAGCAACACAGCCCTGAAAGTCACACACTCTGAGCCCTGCTCTACAGCACACTGTTAGCGCTATGAGCCCTGCTCTACAGTGTACTATTAGCACTGAGCCCTGCTCTACAGCACACTGTTAGTGCTCTGAGCCCTGGTCTACAGTGTACTGTTAGCACTGAGTCCTGCTCTACTGTGTACTGTTAGCACTGAGCCCTGCTCTACAGCACACTGTTAGCGCTGAGCCCTGCTCTACAGTGTACTGTTAGCACTGAGCCCTGCTCTACAGTGTACTGTTAGCACTGAGCCCTGCTCTACAGCACACTGTTAGCACTGAGCCCTGCTCTACAGTGTACTGTTAGCGCTCTGAGCCCTGCTGTACAGTGCACTGTTAGCACTGAGTCCTGCTCTACAGTGTACTGTTAGCACTGAGCCCTGCACTACAGTGTACTGTTAGCGCTCTGAGCCCTGCTCTACAGTGTACTGTTAGCGCTCTGAGCCCTGCTCTACAGCACACTGTTAGCACTGAGCCCTGCTCTACAGCACACTGTTAGCGCTATGAGCCCTGCTCTACAGCACACTGTTAGCACTGAGTCCTGCTCTACAGCACGATGTTAGCACTGAGCCCTGCTCTACAGCACGATGTTAGCACTGAGCCCTGCTCTACAGCACACTGTTAGCGCCCTGAGCCCTGCTCTACAGCACGATGTTAGCACTGAGCCCTGCTCTACAGCACACTGTTAGCACTGAGCCCTGCTCTACAGCACACTGTTAGTGCTGAGCCCTGCTCTACAGTGTACTGTTAGCACTGAGCCCTGCTGTACAGCACACTGTTAGCACTGAGCCCTGCTCTACAGCACACTGTTAGTGCTCTGAGCCCTGCTCTACAGTGTACTGTTAGCACTGAGCCCTGCTCTACAGCACACTGTTAGCACTGAGCCCTGCTCTACAGCACAATGTTAGCACTGAGCCCTGCTCTACAGCACGATGTTAGCACTGAGCCCTGCTCTACAGCACACTGTTAGCACTGAGCCCTGCTCTACAGCACACTGTTAGTGCTGAGCCCTGCTCTACAGTGTACTGTTAGCACTGAGCCCTGCTCTACAGTGTACTGTTAGCACTGAGCCCTGCTCTACAGTGTACTGTTAGCGCTCTGAGCCCTGCTCTACAGTGTACTGTTAGCACTGAGCCCTGCTCTACAGCACACTGTTAGCGCCCTGAGCCCTGCTCTACATTGCACTGTTAGCGCTCTGAGCCCTGCTCTACAGCACACTGTTAGCGCCCTGAGCCCTGGTCTACAGTGTACTGTTAGCACTGAGTCCTGCTCTACAGCACGATGTTAGCACTGAGCCCTGCTCTACAGCACGATGTTAGCACTGAGCCCTGCTCTACAGCACACTGTTAGCACTGAGCCCTGCTCTACAGCACACTGTTAGTGCTGAGCCCTGCTCTACAGTGTACTGTTAGCACTGAGCCCTGCTCTACAGTGTACTGTTAGCACTGAGCCCTGCTCTACAGTGTACTGTTAGCGCTCTGAGCCCTGCTCTACAGTGTACTGTTAGCACTGAGCCCTGCTGTACAGCACACTGTTAGCGCTCTGAGCCCTGCTCTACAGCACACTGTTAGCGCCCTGAGCCCTGGTCTACAGTGTACTGTTAGCACTGAGCCCTGCTCTACAGCACACTGTTAGCACTGAGCCCTGCTGTACAGCACACTGTTAGCGCTCTGAGCCCTGCTCTACAGTGTACTGTTAGGACTGAACCCTGCTCTACAGCACACTGTTAGCGCCCTGAGCCCTGCTCTACATTGCACTGTTAGCGCTCTGAGCCCTGCTCTACAGTGTACTGTTAGCACTGAGCCCTGCTCTACAGCACACTGGTAGCACTGAGCCCTGCTCTACAGTGTACTGTTAGCACTGAGCCCTGCTCTACAGCACACTGTTAGCACTGAGCCCTGCTGTACAGCACACTGTTAGCGCTCTGAGCCCTGCTCTACAGTGTACTGTTAGCACTGAGCCCTGGTCTACAGTGTACTGTTAGCACTGAGCCCTGCTCTACAGCACACTGTTAGCGCTCTGAGCCCTGCTCTACAGTGTACTGTTAGCACTGAGCCCTGCTCTACAGCACACTGTTAGCACTGAGCCCTGCTCTACAGTGTACTGTTAGCGCTCTGAGCCCTGCTCTACAGTGCACTGTTAGTGCTCTGAGCCCTGCTCTACAGTGTACTGTTAGCACTGAGCCCTGCTCTACAGTGTACTGTTAGCGCTCTGAGCCCTGCTCTACAGTGCACTGTTAGCACTGAGTCCTGCTCTACAGTGTACTGTTAGCACTGAGCCCTGCTCTACAGTGTACTGTTAGCGCTCTGAGCCCTGCTCTACAGTGCATTGTTAGCTCTGAGCCCTGCTCTGCTGTTAGCAACACATAACTTGGGGTAATGAGTAATGAGCAGTGAATGTTTTTGAGCAGTGGAAAAAATTTAAATGGTCATATAATTCTTCTGTTACTTTTTGCTTCTCATCTAGATGGTTGTATGTTTGGATAAAAGCAAAAGAAACTTTCAACCCTCTTTGCTCGTTCTCAACTGTTGAACTGTCCAAAGACAATACAAATCCCTGGCTCAATATCTCTAGCCAATATAGCCAGGGCACTAAACTGGAACTGTAATTAATCAAACTACCTTATAGGTGTACACTTATCAAGAAATAGCTTTCCTCCACCCAATTCAGCCAATCAGAATTGGAAACAGAACCAGGCTGCTGCACACACAGGTAATATGTAAACTGTACATGGAAATGTATTCTGCTGGCCCTTGATGACTTCGTCACAGGATCATAACTGCACTGCAGCAATGGCCAGAGCAGAATGCCTGAGCCTGCATTCAGAGGGAGAGAGAGAGGGAGGGAGGGAGGGAGAGAGAGAGGGAGGGAGGAAGGGAGGGAGGGAGAGAGGGAGGCCAGTACAGGATTCCACTTGGAGGTGCGTTCTGTAAGTGAGCACACAAATACATACACACACACACACACACACTCACACACCCATTCAATAACACGCACATACACCCCCATAAACACATGAACACACACACTCATACACACATACACTATCATAAACACAAGCACATGCAAAACCACACACACATGCATGAACACACATACACAAGCATTAACACGCACACACACACACACACACAAGCACTAACACACACACACACACACACACACACACACACACACACACACACCCACACTCACACACACACACACACACACACACACACACACACACACACACACACACACACACACACACACACACACACACACACACACACACACACACACACACACACACACACACACACACACACACACACACAGATACTACAGATGAGTGACTGAGACCTCCATCTCTCCCTCTGTCTCTCCCTCTCTCCCTCCCTCCCTTTTTCTCTCTCTCTAGCTTTTTTTTGGTGGGGTCTGCGTCCCGCCCCCCTCCCCCCCCGCTCCTCCCCCCTGCACCCTGTCCCGGCTCAGACAGGAAAGAGATCTCCAGAGGTAGCAGGCATGGAGCTGCGGAGGAGAGAGAGCCGCTGCCGGGGGGAGCGACTGGGGAGCCTGGCCCCCACTGCCATCCTGCTGGTCCTGCTGCTGGGTGAGAGAGCTCGCTCTTACAGCCTCTATCCCCGTCTCTGTCTCTGTCCCTCTCTCTGCTCCTCCGTCTGTCCTGCCCTGTCCCCGAGCCTCTCCGCCGTGCAGCGTGGACACTGCACCACTTGTTTTGGCAGAACTCGCACTGCTTCCTGAGTAAGCTTTCCAGGGACTGACTCTGTACTTGTTGCTGTAGAACGTTTCGGTCGTCACTGTGAAGCTGGGCAAATGATCTATTGAATGTAAATGAATACTTTTGGATGTTTTGTTTCAGGTCCCGGTTTGTTGTATAAGTTGAGTTATCAGTGACCTTTCTGTTGGTGAGCTGGACTGGTTTTTCTGTGTAGTGAAGAGACTTGGTGGTGCTGTAGCTGTTTCAAAGTGAGTTTTTTGGGGGGACTGAGAGAGGAATGAAGCAGCGATATGCAGGATCTTTTAGGGTGCAGTGCTGGGCACCTTTCCAGCGGTGTGTGTGTGTGTGTGTGTAAGAGAGAGAGAATGAAAGAGAGAATGCGTGTGTGTGTGTGTGTGTAAAAGAGAGAGAGAATGAAAGAGAGAATATGTGTGTGTGTGTAAGAGAGAGAGAACGAAAGAGAGAATGCGTGTGTGTGTGTGTAAGAGAGAGAGAGAACGAAAGAGAGAATGCGTGTGTGTGTGTGTAAGAGAGAGAGAACGAAAGAGAGAATGCGTGTGTATGTGTGTGTAAGAGAGAGAGAACAAAAGAGAGAATGTGTGTGTGTGTGTATGTGTGTGTTTAAGAGAGAGAGATGGAAAGAGAGAATGTGTTAGTGTGTATGTGTGTTTGTACAAACTTGAATGCTGGCCAAACACTGATTTTATCAGCTCTGACTATTCAAAAACTTTCTCACAGTTGCTGCTTTAGTGGATATGGTTTGACACATCCGTTTCCTGTCTGCTGTGCAGTTGTAAGAGGGGTATAAGGTGGGGCCGAGGGTTAGTGTGAGGTGGGGCTGGGGGTTAGTGTGGGGCAGGGCTGGGGGTTAGTGTGAGGCAGGGCTGGGGGTTAGTGTGAGGCAGGGCTGGGGGTCAGTGAGAAGTAGGGCTAGGGATTAGTGTGAGGTAGGGCTGGGGGTTAGTGTGAGGTGGGGCTGGGGGTTAGTGTAAGAGGCAGGGCTGGGGGTTAGTGTGAGGCAGGGCTGGGGTTAGTGTAAGAGGCAGGGCTGGGGCTCAGTGAGAAGTAGGGCTAGGGGTTAGTGTGAGGCAGGGCTGGGGGTTAGTGTGAGGTGGGGCTGGGGGTTAGTGTGAGGTATGGCTGGGGTTAGTGTAAGAGGCAGGGCTGGGGGTCAGTGAGAAGTAGGGCTAGGGGTTAGTGTGAGGCAGGGCTGGGGGTTAGTGTGAGGTGGGGCTGGGGGTTAGTGTGACGTAGGGCTGGGGGTTAGTGTGAAGCAGGGCTGGGGGTTGGTATGAGGTGGGGCTGGGGGTTAGTGTGAGGTGGGGCTGGGGGTTAGTGTGAGGCAGGGCTGGGGTTAGTGTAAGAGGCAGGGCTGGGGGTTAGTGTGAGGTGGGGCTGGGGTTAGTGTGAGGCAGGGCTGGGGGTTAGTGTGAGGTGGGGCTGGGAGTTAGTGTGAGGCAGGGCTGGGGGTCAGTGAGAAGTAGGGCTGGGGGTTAGTGTGAGGTGGGGCTGGGGGTTAGTGTGAGGCAGGGCTGGGGGTCAGTGAGAAGTAGGGCTAGGGATTAGTGTGAGGCAGGGCTGGGGGTTAGTGTGAGGTGGGGCTGGGGGTTAGTGTAAGAGGCAGGGCTGGGGGTTAGTGTGAGGCAGGGCTGGGGTTAGTGTAAGAGGCATGGCTGGGGGTCAGTGAGAAGTAGGGCTAGGTGTTAGTGTGAGGTGGGGCTGGGGGTTAGTGTGAGGTGGGGCTGGGGGTTAGTGTAAGAGGCAGGGCTGGGGGTTAGTGTGAGGCGGGGCTGGGGGTTAGTGTAAGAGGCAGGGCTGGGGGTCAGTGAGAAGTAGGGCTAGGGATTAGTGTGAGGCAGGGCTGGGGGTTAGTGTGAGGTGGGGCTGGGTGTTAGTGTAAGAGGCAGGGCTGGGGGTTAGTGTGAGGCGGGGCTGGGGGTTAGTGTAAGAGGCAGGGCTGGGGGTCAGTGAGAAGTAGGGCTAGGGGTTAGTGTGAGGTGGGGCTTGGGGCTGGAGCTGCTGCTTAGTCATGGGGTGTGGGGGGTGTTAAGGAAGCAGGGCATGGTGGTGCAGTACAGGCTGTAGGACGCCTAGTTATTCAGGAGTTCAGGCTGGGGGGGTGGGGGGGGGAATGCAGTCTGCCTGCACCCCCCCCCCCCCCCCCCCCCCCCCAGTGCCGTAAGGGCCACACCAAGTCTCACCGTAGCCTCTTTCGTAAGAGCTTGGCAAACATCTGGCTGGTGCCCAAGTCACACCGTCACCACTGTTTAGAGGAGCCTGCAACAGCTGCAGGGCTGCAGTTAGCATCTTCCCCTATCCAGGGTGTTCCTGTCCCAGGCTGCAGTTAGCATCTTCCCCTATCCAGGGTGTTCCTGTCCCAGGCTGCAGTTAGCATCTTCCCCTATCCAGGGTGTTCCTGTCCCAGGCTGCAGTTAGCATCTTCCCCTATCCAGGGTGTTCCTGTCCCAGGCTGCAGTTAGCATCATCCCCTCTCCGGAGTGCTTTGGCAGGCAGCAGTGTGGCCTTGCGCTTGTCTCTGAGAGCTGCATGCGCTGGTGGGGTTAGGAGTGAGAGAGCTGCATGCACTGGTGGGGTGAGGAGTGAGAGAGCTGCATGCACTTGTGGGGTTAGGAGTGAGAGAGCTGCATGCACTGGTGGGGTGAGGAGTGAGAGAGCTGCATGCACTTGTGGGGTTAGGAGTGAGAGAGCTGCATGCACTGGTGGGGTGAGGAGTGAGAGAGCTGCATGCACTGGTGGGGTTAGGAGTGAGAGAGCTGCATGTGTGGTGGGGTTAGGAGTGAGAGAGCGGCATGCGCTGGTGGGGTTAGGAATGAAAGAGCTGCATGCGCTGGTGGGGTTAGGAGTGAAAGAGTTGGATGCGCTGGTGGGTTAGGAGTGAGAGAGCTGCATGCGCTGGTGTGGTGAGGAGTGAGAGAGCTGCATGCGCTGGTGTGGTGAGGAGTGAGAGAGCTGCATGCGCTGGTGCGGTGAGGAGTGAGAGAGCTGCTGAGTTCAGGGTCAGTGAGGAGATATAATGGACAGAAGTTTTCTGAGATCAGTTTGGTGATCCCTAGTTTGAAATGAAGAAGCAGATCACAGACAGACTTGTAGAATAACCCCAAATACACCCAACGACTCTCAACTATCCCTTCTTATACCAAGCTTAATTACCCATAACTACCCCCAGATGTGTAGTTTCTGTGTGCCTGTGTGCTCACCTAGCCGGTTTTATCTGTTCAGACCATTGTCTTGTGATGCTTTCAGCCTGTACCATGGTTAGTCTTAACTTAGTATGAACTTTACCCAAGCTTAAGTAGAACAGAATTCCCACTGTAATTCAACAAATGGCTTTCTGTGAAACAGCTAAATACAACACAAAACAGCCTGAACAGAGAGACTTCTGCTAACACAAATAAAAGCTGAAGCTAAAAAGTTAAGGAAGAAGTTGAGAAGGCTTACTGTTCTCATCCACAGAAATCCTGTCCCAAGAACAGTTACATCTGAACGAAATCTCTTTGTTTGATGGGCATTGCCCTTGTTGGAAAAGTTCTGCTTGGGAAATTATCATGCTGATGACGGAGAGACAGACTTTGCCTTTCATAAAATGTACAGAATCACTGCAGCAGCTCTGACCTTCTGTTTCTGGATCGCACTGAGGTGAATGCTACAGGAAGGACATGCCTGTGCCTGTGCCTGTGCCTTTGCCTGTGCCTGTGCCTGTGCCTGTGCCTGTGCCTGTGCCTGTGCCTGCATAGTTATGTTTCATAAGTATGTGCGTGAGTCTGTGTTTAGATGCTTTAAAATACATAAACTGCAGAAAGGTCATTACAACAAACTTGTTCTGCGCTCCCTTTCTCTGCATTCTCCCTATAAGTCGAGTTGTTTGACTCCATGTGATGTATGTTAGTGAATGTAAGTGTCTGATCTGTGAAGCCATCCACCGCAATAAGATTTCCTAAATTCAAATATAACTATTTTAACAGAAGAGGTTTGAGTTGAAAACACCTGCTGGTTACAGGCTCAGCCGTTTGCCCTTTGACATGCGGATTATGGTTTTAATTTCTTTGCTGGGTATTTCTGTACCCTTGATGTTGAGATCTAACTTGTTATATCGTGCTGTCGTGCAAATCTATCTTCACAAGTCAGCAACAGGCCTATATTAAAAGCTTCTGCCAGGTCACCTTGCGGTACCGTGTGCTGCTGCAAAAGAATGCTGATAAGACAGTACTGTAAATGTAGCTGAATTCTCTGGGAGACCCCCCAGTCGGGAGGTGGGCTTGATGAGGCCAGCTCGCATTTGAGCATTCTGATTCCTACGGCTCTAAATTAAGGACTGTGCGGTGCTGACAGTCAAGATGCGGACTGTCAGTACCGCACAGTCTTTAGCGCTGACGCGACGAGCTTCCGTACACTTTCTGCATGTCTACCACTACACGACTTGCACGAAAAAACGCTCAAGAGGACTCACTGTTAACGCCACGGTCTGCCTGTTTCCGGAGCTGCCGCTGAGTCGCATGGCCCACTCAGCACGCCCGATGTACTAGTGACGATGGTTGCCTGTACAGTAATTTGCCTTAAAATTGTAATTATACAATTGTAGAAGAAGATATCTGCTACATACCTAAATGTAAATGTAGAGAGTGTTAGAAATCACAAGGACCGTTTTTGGATGCAATAGTTCATTAGGGTTAACAAAAGAACATCAAAAGGTTAACACATTCACACACCTTAATGTAAATTCGGAAACATAATTGTGTTACATTATTATTGTTGTTGTTGTAATAATGCCTAATTACACACATAGTGTAATCCGCACAAGTGCCTACAAGTACATAGTGAAATGGTATTATAGACATGTGTTTGACTGTACTTTAGCCACACTTAATTCTGCATGGGGGGCCTTATATGACCTACCCCCCCCCCCCCCCCCCCCCTCCGACTCAGATCCTCCCACTCTGCTGGGCCAGAGTACACCGGCATAACTCCTGACTGAATACGCGGTTTTCCACCTCCTGCACTTCCAGAGCGACTCAGCGCAAACAGCCGCTGTATGGCTAAGAGATGTGAAGGTGTAAAGTCACCCTGAGTCAGCGCACCCACAGGGTAAATAAATACTGTGATAGGACAGCGATCTCTCTGGCAGCCCCGCGGCGTCAGGCTCCGGGCTCATGTTACAAACACACACAAACGCTGTGACAGACAGTTCGTTCGTTTTCTTAAATACTATTCTTTTGCAGTTGCCCGTTTAATGTCTATGGTAGAATTAAGCTTTTTATCAGTGGAGAGTGTTTTAACGTTTCGGGTTGATGCTCGCTTTTTAACCACGAGTCTGAAATTGATGAGTAAATTGATACTGCCTGGACTGAAGGATGTTTGATGTAAACGTGTTTTCGTATCTCCGACATTCTCCTTTGTTTATTATTCTCAGTATAGCTGTTGTTATTTGAGTGATGTATTACATATTTACACCACACTGGTTTTTATAATTACTACTCTTGTACTGTGTTTTCAGCTCACGTAATGTTTTCGAAGAGAGAACTCCATGTACGTCAGTGTTAATGTGTTCTTTACGTTTTTTGGTTGCAGTTTTATGACTGTTTGCTATTGTTTTGTCCTGTCGTTTTCCCATTATTAGGGTTCCAAGCCGGTAAGTGCGGCAAACTTTCAGACTGCTGTGAGGGCGTGTCCTCTCACGTACAGGCTCGTTTCTCTATCATGCAGGAACTTGGTGCGCAACATCACATCACAAAAGCCACATGCAATTAAGCCACAAGGGGCGCTGTGCATGCTATTACACTTCATATTTTAAATACTGTAGAATCTGGAACACAATCTTTAAGGGTGAACTCCTAAGCAATATGCAAACTGTGTGATGATTGGCCATAAGGCAATGCTTGTGGGTGTGGAAAATCAAATAAATCTTGCAAATTAAAGGTGGTTAAGAAAGTGTGAAAAATGGGACAAGGGACCATAGCTACAATGTCATGGAAATCTACCACAGGGAGGAGCAATATATGTCACAAATTTGTATCACTTCATGTTGTATGTTTTTGTTTCTCCACATGGTGGCACTGTAAAGGCAAGGTCAATATAGCCATGTGACCTTGGACATGAAAGCCAGGAGCTCACTGAGAACTGCGGCAGTATTCTATTACTGATAACAGGCTTTTGCTAATGTGGCATACTAAAAGGACACTGTAGCAAAAGCATTGTGTGGTTGTAGTGTCAGTGGTAGGGAATGGTATTTTGTGGTATTAGCTTCTTGGTGTTCCTCCTCATTTACCTGGGTGTTTCCAGTTTTTTGGTCCCTACCTGTGCTGACTTTCTTCCAGATATGCGTGTTATGTATGTGCTATTTCAGCCTTGTTTTATATCTGTTAATGTCCCCCTGTTTACCAATGATGTTGTGAATAGTGGTGAGATACAGGTTTTGTTCAGAGACAGGATAAACCAGACATCACCTCATCTCACAGTCAAAGAGAAAATGAAGGATTTATGTTTCAGATTCATTGAATCTGCACCTCATCTCAGAGGAGTATCATATTGCAAAATCCCAGATACATTTACAGCCATTTCCTGCAGCACCTGAGAAACATCTGATTCAGCAGAGCACTGAGCTCTCTGACTGTGTTGCTGAGGCTGTTCTCTGCTGAAGTCGGGCTGTGTTGCTGAGGCTGTTCTCTGCTGAAGTCGGGCTGTGTTGCTGAGGCTGTTCACTGCTGAAGTCGGGCTGTGTTGCTGAAGCTGTTCTCTGCTGAAGTTGGGCTGTGTTGCTGAGGCTGTTCTCTGCTGAAGTTGGACTGTGTTGCTGAGGCTGTTCTCTGCTGAAGTTGGGCTGTGTTGCTGAGGCTGTTCTCTGCTGAAGTCGGGCTGTGTTGCTGAGGCTGTTCTCTGCTGAAGTTGGGCTGTGTTGCTGAGGCTGTTCTCTGCTTAAGTCGGGCTGTGTTGCTGAGGCTGTTCTCTGCTTAAGTCGGGCTGTGTTGCTGAGGCTGTTCTCTGCTGAAGTCGGGCTGTGTTGCTGAAGCTGTTCTCTGCTGAAGTTGGGCTGTGTTGCTGAGGCTGTTCTCTGCTGAAGTTGGGCTGTGTTGCTGAGGCTGTTCACTGCTGAAGTCGGGCTGTGTTGCTGAGGCTGTTCTCTGCTGAAGTTGGGCTGTGTTGCTGAGGCTTTTCTCTGCTGAAGTTGGGCTGTGTTGCTGAGGCTGTTCTCTGCTGAAGTTGGGCTGTGTTGCTGAGGCTGTTCTCTGCTGAATTCGCGCTGTGTTGCTGAGGCTGTTCTCTGCTGAAGTCGGGCTGTGTTGCTGAGGCTGTTCTCTGCTGAAGTCGGGCTGTGTTTCACTGGGCTTGTGGATTACTGTGGTGTGTGTTGTGCTGTTGCTGAGATATTGAGAGGGGTTAAATATAATGCAGATCCTCCTGCCAATCGTCACTGCCATTTGAGTGGTGAGAAAATACCCAGGACAGGGAGAGGCTGAAAACATTCTTCCCCCTCTGATTTCCTCTCTCTCCTTACCCTTAATTCCCTCTCCTTCCCTCCCTCCTTCTCCTTCACATTCCTCCACTCTGTCGCCCTTGAGCCCAGGCCTCCAGTGACATGGCCCTGTCAGCATAGCCTGTAGTTATGGCTCACACTGACCTTTCAGACGCAGCCGGTTAGAAATGCTCATCCCTTAACTCTTAAATAACTGGACTGACAGCAAGCTAGCACAGCTATCTGCTGGGGAGCCTTGCACTGCATTACCTTCAGCAAAACACCTGTTGGGGCCTGTGAGAAGTTGGGTTGGAGGGTCAGAGGTTTTGGGTTGGGGGATTTGAGATGTTGAAGGTTTTAGGGTTAGAGGTGTTGGATGGTTAAAGGTTTTGAAGGTTTCAGGGTTGCAGGGTTTGAGTTGCTGGGTTGGAGGGTTAGAGAAGTTGGGTCAGAAAGTTTAATGTGTTGTGTTGGAGGGTTAAAGGTGTTGGGTTGGAGGATTAGAGGAGTTTGATCAGAAGGTTTGATGTGCTGGGTTGAAGGGTTAGAGGTGTTGGGTTGGGGGATTTGAGGTATTGAAGGTTTTGGGGTCTGAGGTGCTGGGTTGAAGGGTTAGAGGTGTTGGGTTGGGGGATTTGAGGTATTGAAGGTTTTGGGCTCTGAGGTTGTAGGAGCCTAAATTATGTTAAATGGAATTTGGCATATATATATATTTATATTTTGTTTTGTAGTTAATTCTGTAGAACTATTATTGAATGAGAACTTTTAATTTGAAAATTATACTCTTATTTTGTATTTAAGTAAAATGGCTTCTCAGTTCAGTTTGACAATGGAGTTGAACGTGGAAGGCACTGAAAGCCTAAAATTCTTTACCGTTGTTACCATCGTCGTTATCGTAGTCATCGTTGTTATCATCGTATTTTATTTAAAGTTTGGAATTTAGGAAAGAAACTGGAGATATTTTTACTTTATTATTTTCATTATTAATCATTAAACCACACAGAGGTACTGGGTTGAAGGGTTAGAGGTGTTGGGTTGGGGGATTTGAGGTATTGAAGGTTTTGAGGTCTGAGGTGCTGGGTTGAAAGGTTAGAGGTGTTGGGTTGGGGGATTTGAGGTATTGAAGGTTTTGGGGTCTGAGGTGCTGGGTTGAAGGGTTAGAGGTGTTGGGTTGGGGGATTTGAGGTATTGAAGGTTTTGGGATTTGAGGTGCTGGGTTGAAAGGTTAGAGATGTTGGGTTGGGGGATTTAAGGAATTTAAGGTTTTGGGATTTGAGGTGCTGGGTTGAAGGGTTAGGTATGTGCATCCTGTGTACCAAATTTAATTATTAATACTATTGCTCAGTTATTTGTTACTGGAGCTCTGTCTTTTCTTTCTGTGTTTAAAGTTTCAACTAAAAGTGTTTTTAGTCAAGAATTTGGTTTAGATGAATTTTACATTACTGTTTCCCTCTCTTGTAGAAATGCAGGGTAATTAACTCTAACTGTGTTACAGTGCAGTGTAAGTGTGTCTCTGTGCTGTAGGGCTGTGGGGGTGCAGTGTAAGTGTGTCTCTGTGCTGTAGGGGTGTGGGGGGGGGGGGAGCAGTGTAAGTGTGTCTCTGTGCTGTAGGGGTGTGGGGGGGGCAGTGTAAGTGTGTCTCTGTGCTGTAGGGGTGTGGGGGTGCAGTGTAAGTGTGTCTCTTTGCTGTAGGGGTGTGGGGGGCGCAGTGTAAGTGTGTCTGTGCTGTAGGGGTGTGGGGGGTGCAGTGTAAGTGTATCTCTGTGCTGTAGGGGTGTGGGGGGCGCAGTGTAAGTGTGTCTGTGGTGTGTGGGGGTGGGGGGTGCAGTGTAAGTGTATCTCTGTGCTGTAGGGGTGTGGGGGGGCGCAGTGTAAGTGTGTCTGTGCTGTAGGGGTGTGGGGGGTGCAGTGTAAGTGTATCTCTGTGCTATAGGGGTTTGGGGGGTGCAGTGTAAGTGTCTCTGTGCTGTAGGGGTTTGGGGGGTGCGGTGTAAGTGCGTCTCTGTGCTGTAGGGGTGTGGGGGTGCATTGTAAGTGTGTCTCTGTGCTGTAGGGGTTTGGGGGGTGCAGTGTAAGTTTGTCTCTGTGCTGTAGGGGTGTGGGGGGGCACAGTGTAAGTGTGTTGTTGTGCTGTAGGGGTTTGGGGGGTGTGGTGTAAGTGTGTCTCTGTGCTGTAGGGGTGTGGGGGGTGCAGTGTAAGTGTGTCTCTGTGCTGTGGGGGTGTGGGGGGGTGCAGTGTAAATGTGTCTCTGTGCTGTAGGGGTTTGGGGGGTGCAGTGTAAGTGTGTCTGTGCTGTAGGGGTGTGGGGGGTGCAGTGTAAATGTGTCTCTGTGCTGTAGGGGTTTGGGGGGTGCAGTGTAAGTGTGTCTGTGCTGTAGGGGTGTGGGGGTGCAGTGTAAGTGTGTCTGTGCTGTAGGGGTGTGGGGGGTGCAGTGTAAGTGTGTCTGTGCTGTAGGGGTGTGGGGGTGCAGTGTAAGTGTGTCTCTGTGCTGTTGGGGTGTGGGGTGCAGTGTAAATGTGTCTCTGTGCTGTAGGGCTGTGGGGTGAAGTGTAAGTTTGTCTCTGTGCTGTAGGGGTGTGGGGTGCCCAGTGTAATTGTACCTCTGTGCTGTAGGGGTGTGGGGGTGCAGTGTAAGTTTGTCTCTGTGCTGTAGGGGTGTGGGGTGCCCAGTGTAATTGTACCTCTGTGCTGTAGGGGTGTGGGGGTGCAGTGTAAGTGTGTCTCTGTGCTGTAGGGGTGTGGGGTGCCCAGTGTAATTGTACCTCTGTGCTTTAGGGGTGTGGGGGTGCAGTGTAAGTGTGTCTCTGTGCTGTAGGGGTGTGGGGTGCCCAGTGTAATTGTATCTCTGTGCTGTAGGGATGTGGGGGACGCAGGCCCTGGAGATGTTTGTGGGTAAGATCCCCTTCCTGGTGGCGGTGAACGGCAGCACGGTGCTCCTACCCTGCACCTACACCAGTTGCATCGGCATCAGGAACCTCTATGGCCGCTGGCAGCACAACAGGAACGGCACCATGGATAAGGTGCACTGGCCCCTCCCCTCTGCATGAAGCCCCACCCATCCCAAAGAGGATGTTGTTTGAGGAATCTCCGCCCCTTTAACTGAAGCCCCTCCTCCTATCCAGTCCTTTGATGAAGCCCCTTGCCCTTCTCCTTCTTGTACTATAGCTTGACCCAGTACCGGGTTTTCTGTAGACTGTAGGTAGCGGTGCTAATAACTTATGCTAAATGCTAATTTAATGTAAATGTTGCTACACTCATGTACCATGCCAAATTCCTATGTTATCATACTAAAAGTGAGGCCAGTGGGGTAGCCAGTGGCTTGTGTTGCCTGCCAAACAGATGCGATGTGTGTAAATGGCAGTTCCTCTGCTCATTCCACCCTCCCAGCTGTGTGACCTAACGATTCCGATTGATGGTGCAAACCCTAACGTGAGGATTTTTAACGACCGCGTGGAGTTTGTTGGCAAAGATAACAACATCTCCATCCTGCTGTGGAACATCACCTTTGACGACGAGGGCGAGTACATCTGCTACGGCCGCAACCAGAAAGAGAAGGGCAAGAACCACAGCGCCACCTTCACGCTCTACGTGGTGGATGAGTGTGAGTGACCTGGGTTGGGGTTAGTGCGCCTCACAGTCTCATAGCCCTATTTAAATACACTGATCTCCCAGCTTTAACCTGCCTCCCTCTCTCTCTTCTCTCTTTCCTTCTGCCCTGGCTTGCTGTGCTGCTCCATCTCTCCTCTCCAGTGAAGGAGGTGGATAACACTCTGACCATCATCATTGCGTCTGCTGTGGGAGGGGTTATCGGCCTTTTCGTAGCCTTCATGCTGCTCAAGAACCTCACGCTCTTCATCCTCGCCAAGATTGAAGAGAAAAAGTGAGTTACCAGGACAGTTAAATATTATAATTATGCCAATATACTGTAAATGAAGTTATGCCAATATATCTGAACACATGATAGAGCGAGGAAAGAGAAGACGAGTGGAGTGGGTGGAGTGTAGTGGTGAGGGAAATGGGCTTTTAACGGAGTGACAATAAGTTTGACTCTGGCTTTAAACCCCTCTCTGCTGACTGTATGGCTGTTTAAAGTAAGACACAGCCTGGGGAAGGAGTTTGGCATGTAATCACGGTTTTATTTTGCTTTGGTAATGTTTAACTGCATTTCATTTGGTGTCCCTTCCCTCTGTGCTTGCCCCCTCTCTCTGTGCCCTGCAGTAAGGAGTGTCTGGTCAGCAGCTCAGGGATGGATAACACAGAAAACGGGCTCTCGGGTTCGAAGGGCTCAGCAACCAAAGCCACACCAAAGAAGGCATGAGAGCATGAGCGCACGCGCGTGCGTACATGTGTGCCAGGGAGAGGATGAGAACATGAGCGCACGCGCGTACGTACATGTGTGCCAGGAAGAGGATGAGAGCATGAACGCGCGCGGGTGCGTACATGTGTGCCAGGAAGAGGATGAGAACATGAGCGCGCGCGCGTGCGTACATGTGTGCCAGGAAGAGGATGAGAACACGAGCGCACGCGCGTGCATGCATGTGTGCCAGGAAGAGGATGAGAACATGAGCGTGCGCGCGTGCGTACATGTGTGCCAGGAAGAGGATGAGAGCATGAACGTGCGCGCGTGCGTACATGTGTGCCAGGAAGAGGATGCATGCATGTGGGCGTATACGTGCGTGAGAAAGAAAATACATGTGTGTGAGAACAAACATGTGTGTAGTGTGCGTACATGTGTCTTCACACATATATGTATACATGCAAATATATATACTATACTGGTATTTAGAAACATAATTACTTTTTTCTTTAGATATTAAAATATAAAAAGTAAAAAATAAATAATTTTTCTAAACTATGCTTGAATGAGGGAAACATGCAATATTGCCTGTTTAGTCTGGGCGGGGTCAGCACAGGCCACACCCCTACAGCTGTGATAGGCTATGAATGTGTGTCACATCACAGTTTAATTTGCCAATCAATACCTGTTTTTGTTTCATAACATTTCTTATGCAAGTTCTGATGTTTAACCTGATCAAATATGAATTATTTAACAGTGGCATATATACTTAATTTCACTTTTATTCCTTAATGTTTCAGTAATTAAACATTTATTTGCAAGTGAATCATTTTCATACCTACAGTGACCAGGTAATGCATATAGACACATATTTTTTCATACTCTCATGTAAAGCATTTTTCAAAAATGCTTTTGTCCTAGAGGCTAATGGTTATAAATCTAATTTAAAAATCATTAAAACATTGATGTATGAACTACTTTGATGTAAAAGAAAAAACTTCATTTTAATTTTTGCACATTCAATAGACACATCAGTACAATATATTGGATGCATAACTGTCATTGAATTGGACAGTTTTTGGACAGAAATGATGGAAAATTAGTGATACAGCTTAAGTAATGTAGAGTCCCATTTTTGCGCCACTGTTGTTTTCTGTCCTCTGGCTGAATAAGGAGCTAATAAAGGCAGCATTGATTGTACACAGTACAGTAAATCTGACCTCAAACTTCAACTGTGCACAAATATGTGCACCTTTACTGACACTCCGGTGGAATACAGACCATGATGTACAGCCAGGTGATCCTGTGCTGGTGTTTTCCCAGGGAACCCTGGGAATGCATGTGAAGGTGTTCTCTGGGTGGGCCTGAGTGTGTCGTCTGAGCTGTGGTTAAGCAGAGGCAATGGTGGAGAGGCAAGGCTGCATTCTGGCTCAGTTTCACACGCAACCACATCTTTCCAGTGTATGCTAAGGCACCATGCCCCATGTCTCGCTAATGATAACACGAATATATCCCATATCCTGCTAATGCTAATTCTGGGTTTCACCTATACTAATGTAACAGTATCCTGGGTCTCGCTAATGCGAACACACAGGTGTCTCACATCTTGCTGATGGTAATGGCTGTGTCCCAAATTGCATACTTGTGTACTAATTAGTAAGCATATCAAGTACAGAAGTTAATGGTCACCTGATCAAGTGCATCCCAAACTCAAGTATGCATAGAATTCACCGGCGTATGCATCTAAGCAAACTGTTCCTTCCCAGTGGTCATTTCATTCTCAAAGCTTACAGTGAAGAAGAATTTAAAGTTAAGAACTAAAACTACACGAACAACCGTTCACAAAAAAATATGTACTGATCAACATTTTTTTTGCAACAAAATTGCTAGTTTGCGGTCACTGCAATTTCAGTTGCTGTTACCAGTCTAACCATTACCAGATGAGTTTCTGGCAAAGGTCAGAAAAAATAGTATGCGTTAGTCCAAGTATGTCTCAAATTAATGAATTTTAACCACTCTGTGTATAATAGTACATACCAGTTAGTATACTTGGAAGTATGCACTAACAAGTACGCAAGTATACAATTGGGACACAGCCAATGATCCTATGTACTGGGCCTCACTAACATCTCTGATGCCCTGTCCAATGTCTCATTAGCACAAACGTGTCCTGCATTTTGCTAATGCTAACATGGTGATTTCCCATGCCTGGACAAAGCTAATGCTGACATGGTGATGTCCTGCGCCTAGCTAAAGCTAATGCTGACATGGTGATGTCCTGCGCCTAGCTAAAGCTAATGCTGACATGGTGATGTCCTGCGCCTAGCTAAAGCTAATGCTGACATGGTGATGTCCTGCGCCTAGCTAAAGCTAATGCTGACATGGTGATGTCCTGCGCTTAGCTAAAGCTAATGCTGACATGGTGATGTCCTGCGCCTAGCTAAAGCTAATGCTGACATGGTGATGTCCTGCGCCTAGCTAAAGCTAATGCTGACATGTTGATATCCCATGCCTGGCCAAAGCTAATGCTGACATGGTGATATCCCATGCCTGGCCAAAGCTAATGCTGACATGGTGATGTCCTGCGCCTAGCTAAAGCTAATGCTGACATGGTGATGTCCTGCGCCTAGCTAAAGCTAATGCTGACATGGTGATGTCCTGCGCCTAGCTAAAGCTAATGCTGACATGGTGATATCCCATGCCTGGCCAAAGCTAATGCTGACATGGTGATGTCCTGCGCCTAGCTAAAGCTAATGCTGACATGGTGATGTCCTGCGCCTAGCTAAAGCTAATGCTGACATGGTGATATCCCATGCCTGGCCAAAGCTAATGCTGACATGGTGATGTCCTGCGCCTAGCTAAAGCTAATGCTGACATGGTGATGTCCCATGCCTGGCCAAAGCTAATGCTGACATGGTGATGTCCTGCGCCTAGCTAAAGCTAATGCTGACATGGTGATGTCCCATGCCTGGCCAAAGCTAATGCTGACATGGTGATGTCCTGCGCCTAGCCAAAGCTAATGCTGACATGGTGATGTCCTGCGCCTAGCTAAAGCTAATGCTGACATGGTGATGTCCTGCGCCTAGCTAAAGCTAATGCTGACATGGTGATGTCCTGCGCCTAGCTAAAGCTAATGCTGACATGGTGATGTCCTGCGCCTAGCTAAAGCTAATGCTGACATGGTGATATCCCATGCCTGGCCAAAGCTAATGCTGACATGGTGATGTCCTGCGCCTAGCTAAAACTAATGCTGACATGGTGATGTCCTGTGCCTAGCTAAAGCTAATGCTGACATGGTGATATCCCATGCCTGGCCAAAGCTAATGCTGACATGGTGATGTCCTGCGCCTAGCTAAAGCTAATGCTGACATGGTGATGTCCCATGCCTGGCCAAAGCTAATGCTGACATGGTGATATCCCATGCCTGGCCAAAGCTAATGCTGACATGGTGATGTCCTGCGCCTAGCTAAAGCTAATGCTGACATGGTGATGTCCTGCGCCTAGCTAAAGCTAATGCTGACATGGTGATGTCCTGCGCCTAGCTAAAGCTAATGCTGACATGGTGATATCCCATGCCTGGCCAAAGCTAATGCTGACATGGTGATGTCCTGCGCCTAGCTAAAGCTAATGCTGACATGGTGATGTCCTGCGCCTAGCTAAAGCTAATGCTGACATGGTGATGTCCCATGCCTGGCCAAAGCTAATGCTGACATGGTGATGTCCTGCGCCTAGCTAAAGCTAATGCTGACATGGTGATGTCCCATGCCTGGCTAAAGCTAATGCTAAAATGTTGATGTCCCGTGCCTGACTAAAGGTGATGCTGACATGGTGATTTCTTGTATCTTGCTAACACCTACATATGTCCTATTTCTCGCTAATTCTCATGTGGTGATTCCCTTAATGTCACTAACAAAGTGCTGCATCACATGCAACATTATAAGCTAATTACACATTTACATCATTGTGTGCTTTTGAATTTTACTGCATCAGCCAGGCCTGACAGGCTTATGGAAAAAGAAAAACAGTTTTTGTGAAAATGACTGAAAACTGGCCCCGTGTCCCAAAAGTGCAGTACGTGCTCCACAATATTGTGTATACTCTGTACTATTCTTGAAATGTTTTCACTAGTTAGTGTATGAGAGTGAGCACACTTGATAGTATTTTACTATCCAGAAACACATCACCAGTGTTGATGGTGATGCTTCTGCTGCTGCCATTTTGTTTGAAATTTTCAGTTGCAGGAGACGCCTCCCTGTCCATTTCGAGTTGCATTCTGGGACAATAGTGTCCATGCAGTCCAAACTTTGGATCTCCGCCATTGTTAGTGTGTATACTTGTACTATCTAGTGCATAGTACATGACAAAAACCACACTATGTACTATGCACTCAGGACGTAGGGCGTAGTGAGCTTTTGGGACACAGCAACACTCCTAGTGAGGAATTTCACAGAAGTCTAACTCAGATTGCAGCCTTGTGTGATGTAGCGATGTTATGTTAACGTACTGATGCATAGAAAATGCTGAGGAGATTGATATCATGGCTGTGGCTCACACATCCTGCTCATGGTGAATTCTGTAACACTGCATGGTCTGTATTTCAGCTGAATACTAAGGAGAGTTAAATATATAGCAATACAATTTCAATGTACAAGCCTACCGATGGAGTGGCCTGAGGCCGGGGCCGAGCCGTGGGGGTGTGGTACTGTCCGCTGATCCAGCCCAGCGCAGGTTTTCTTCTCTTTGCTTGAGATAAAACACAGGTGCCTGTAAACGCTTCTAGCTCCCTCTGCTGGTAGGGAAGACTTAAACTGCTGCAAAACAAATTACTGTACAACCGCTACAAAAATGCAAAATCTACAGACTACAGATATGAAAAAATATATATATCAAAAACTAAGAATGAATGAAACAAAAGACAATCTCATAAAATCAGTTCCCTGTAGAAATAATGGATTTTGATGATGCTGCTTCAAACAATTAACCAATGCAATTTTTAAGCATGTGAAACAAAGGCCAAGATTTTATATACACAACACCTACCACAGTCAAATTCCTCTGTCTTCTGAGATTCCAGGAATATTCATATAAGGTCAATATTTGCTTACCATGCCGATTCCCACAGTTCACTCTGACCCCGGGAGAATGCTATGTGCTGAAGGGGAATGGAACCCTGTAAATAGGCTTGTGTTAGCATGGGGATCAGGGTGTCTGTACCTGAGTGCTTATGTGCTGCTCATTCTGGTGCCCGCCACTAAGGTTCAGCACACAGCATTCCCTCACCTATCCCTGACCCCTGTCCTGGTCTCACTATCGCCTCCAACAGGCGACAGACAAAAGGACACTGCACCACACTGGGCATGTGCACGCACCTCTGAGACAGCAGCTACCGACTGAGAATGTGCGGCACACACAGAGAATATCATTATATCAGTGTGAGGCCATATTAACATACACACCATGCATGGAGCATTTATTATGGATAATAACAGACCAGTCTGAGGTTATGTTAAAATGCACCATTCAGGGGTGGCACTGGCCACCGCAGTCTGAAGTATTACATGTCTAAAATGTTCTGTGAAGATCTGAATAATTTTCACACAAAACGAACTGAGCAGACTCTTAAAGAGATGTTCTTTTTCGTTTTGGGTGCCTCTTGGATCGATGTAGTTGTGAGCAGGTCACAGCCAACAGGGTGACAGAGCCCCTTTTATTTCCACTGTCTGATTTGCATCGACTCTGGCTTTGGCAGAGACCTGAAGCTGTAAGAGGCGATCACTTATAATTTGCCTAAATTAACACAAACTGAGACACAGACTGTGGATCACAGCACTTTCAATTTCTAAATGTATTTTAGCATTTTATTAATTTACTTTTGTGGAAAATCCACCCGTCACAGTTTGGATGCTGTAAGACATAAAATGCAATGGCTTCTGACCAAGACACTAAGAAACATTATCGAGTAACCACACACACACACACACACACACACACAAACACTCTCTCATGCAAAGATAACTGATGTACCAGGAGGGGGTGCTGTGTGATGGAGCAGTGGTGGGAACAGGACTGGGCACTTTTGTAAAAGGTTCTGAGATGAGCTGAGTGCCAAACATGTTGGTGTGACGGTGCTGTGTGCACCCAGCCTTCTGCACTGGTGTGACAGTGCTATGTGCACCCAGCCTTCTGCACTGGTGTGACAGTGCTGGGTGCACCCAGCCTTCTGCACTGGTGTGACAGTGCTGGGTGCACCCAGCCTTCTGCACTGGTGTGACAGTGCTATGTGCACCCAGCCTTCTGCACTGGTGTGACAGTGCTGGGTGCACCCAGCCTTCTGCACTGGTGTGACAGTGCTGTGTGCACCCAGCCTTCTGCACTGGTGTGACAGTGCTGGGTACACCCAGCCTTCTTCACTGGTGTGACAGTGCTATGTGCACCCAGCCTTCTGCACTGGTGTGACGGTGCTGGGTGCACCCAGCCTTCTGCACTGGTGTGACAGTGCTATGTGCACCCAGCCTTCTGCACTGGTGTGACAGTGCTGGGTGCACCCAGCCTTCTGCACTGGTGTGACAGTGCTGGGTACACCCAGCCTTCTGCACTGGTGTGACAGTGCTATGTGCACCCAGCCTTCTGCACTGGTGTGACAGTGCTGTGTGCACCCAGCCTTCTGCACTGGTGTGACAGTGCTATGTGCACCCAGCCTTCTGCACTGGTGTGACAGTGCTATGTGCACCCAGCCTTCTGCACTGGTGTGACAGTGCTATGTGCACCCAGCCTTCTGCACTGGTGTGACAGTGCTGTGTGCACCCAGCCTTCTGCACTGCATAGTCATGCATATTACTACTGTATCAGGGTACAGATGACTGAGAACTGTAAAAAACACTTATTTTTTATATCCAGTATTTATGTTCTTTTATTCAAATGCTTTCATTCTGAGATTACAAATGTACCTCTCTCTTTTTTGGTTTTGCTGTTGAATATGCAGTTAATCACCTTGCCTCCCCCCCATGAGAACAGAATGAAAGTGTGTGCTTAGGGGGTCTTTATGAGCACTTTAGTCATACAGACAGATGTCATACTCTGAGTGTGTGAACACGTCTGAGGAGACTACACATTTGAAGAGAAACTGAGGGGTGTGTTTAGACCCAGAGCCAAAATGGCAACTGATGTGTGGATGGAGAGAGGAGAGGGGGAGAGAACCAAAGTAAATTAGGCAACTATACCCTAACCTCTCTCTCTCAACTCTCACCCTCACCCCAGCTCTCTCTCCCACCCTCTCTTTCTCTTCATCTCTTTCTCTCTCTCTGTAATATCTGAGCACATAGTAAGATAGTCTTCCACAAAACGTTGACATTTTGCTGCACAGAATCGGGGTTTTAGCATGGTGTGGTGCTTAGCAGTGGAATGGGAGCCAGCACAGCGATGGGAACTCCGTCACCAAGGCTGCTATTATTACTGATCGAGCATTTGGCAATAAAATGGACTTTAGCAAAGCAAACTGCACATGGTAATGTAATGCAGTTTGCAGAGTGTGTGTGTTGGGGGAATGCAGTTTGCAGAGTGTGTGTGTTGGGCGGATGCAGTTTGCAGAGTGTGTGTGTTGGGGGAATGCAGTTTGCAGAGTGTGTGTGTTGGGCGGATGCAGTTTGCAGATTGTGTGTGTTGGGGGAATGCAGTTTGCAGAGTGTGTGTGTTGGGGGAATGCAGTTTGCAGAGTGTGTGTTGGGGGAATGCAGTTTGCAGAGTGTGTGTGTGTTGGGGAATGCAGTTTGCAGAGTGTGTGTGTTGGGGGAATGCAGTTTGCAGAGTGTGTGTGTTGGGCGGATGCAGTTTGCAGAGTGTGTGTGTTGGGGGAATGCAGTTTGCAGAGTGTGTGTGTTGGGGGAATGCAGTTTGCAGAGTGTGTGTGTTGGGCGGATGCAGTTTGCAGAGTGTGTGTGTTAGGGGAATGCAGTTTGCAGAGTGTGTGTGTTGAGGAATGCAGTTTGCAGAGTGTGTGTTGGGGGAATGCAGTTTGCAGAGTGTGTGTGTGTCTGCTGTGCCTCCCCCCTGTGAGACCCATGCACAGCTGCATCACACCATGTGAACGCTCTCACTGTGCTGAGACAGAAGTCTGCCCCATTCCAGTTACGCTTATCTGATTGGACCCCTTCCACAAGTGGGTAGTGAGTGGGTGCTTTCTGGGTGTCCGAGACCCAAGGGTTTGGGTTTGTCTACTCCCCACTGAAGTAATGTAAACTCCGCCTATAATTGTGACTGACAGACCCAGTGCCCTATCATGTCAGAGAGGCTTCTTTCAGTCACTGTAATGAGAGTGTTCTTTTTTTCTTCTCGAATTATGATTGGCCAAAACGGGCAGCTTGTCTTTTATGCTTTTAAGCAATACCTGTCCTGTCAGTTGTCTCAAGCCCAGTGCTACCCAAGGTGTGTGTGAGGATTCGCTGCAGCCATATTGAATATCCTTTCTGTACTATCTTACCATGTTTCAGCAGTGCTTCATCTTCACTTTGGTACAAAGACACCCAGCTCTGTGGATGATATTTTGATAATGATTGTGCCTGTTAGGAAATGTGGATTTACTTTGTTCATGAGTTTGTAATTATGTAGTCTTCCATGTGACTTCACTGTGCTGCACAGTTGGGTCTCTGAGAGTGTTCATGAGTTTGTAATTATGTAGTCTTCCATGTGACTTCACTGTGCTGCACAGTTGGGTCTCTGAGAGAGAATGTGGCTGTGTCACTGTAAGGGCTGCAGTGTGGTTACATGGCTGAAGGATGGGATGGGATGTGTGACGCTAATGTTTATCAGATTGAAATAATGGATATTATGACATTAATAAACACCATCATCATAATCATCATCACCACTGACAGCTGTCAGGTTTTAATGGTTTAAGTTCAATTAACTCTAACAATATACTGTATTGGAGTCAAGCTCTTCTAACATGATAAGGCAAATAGTGTTAAATGAACTGTGTTCAGTCCAGCCAAGGTAAAATGGCTAAAAATGACAGGGCAATGGGATGGCTCATGATTTCTCATTGGGTTGACTGTAGCGCCACTGTACTGTCAGAGGACTGAATTACAGGCCCCTGGCCCGGCCCACCACGCAATCACACCCCAGGATGGGCCCTGACAGTACTGAGACGCTGCCCCTCCACGCAGTCACACTCCAGGATGGGCCCTGACAGTACTGAGACGCTGCCCCTCCACGCAGTCACACTCCAGGATGGGGCCCTGACAGTACTGAGACGCTGCCCCTCCACGCAGTCACACTCCAGGATGGGCCCTGACAGTACTGAGACGCTGCCCCACCACGCAGTCACAGTCCAGGATGGGCCCTGACAGTACTGAGACGCTGCCCCACCACGCAGTCACAGTCCAGGATGGACCCTCACAGTACTGAGACACTGCCCCACCATGCAGTCACAGTCCAGGATGGACCCTCACAGTACTGAGACACTGCCCCACCACGCAGTCACAGTCCAGGATGGGCCCTGACAGTACTGAGACGCTGCCCCACCACGCAGTCACAGTCCAGGATGGACCCTCACAGTACTGAGACACTGCCCCACCACGCAGTCACAGTCCAGGATGGGCCCTGACAGTACTGAGACGCTGCCGCACCACGCGGTCGCAGTCCAGGATGGGCCCTGACAGTACTGAGACGCTGCTCCACCAATGTGAAAATCACATGTTTAATGCAACTGCTTGTGTTTGTGGCACAATCAGGTTACCTGCATTTTAAAAATAGTTTCTCCAGCACTTTTAAGTGGAATGTGCGTAGTTTGTAAAGTTAAGTCCCAGTCTGAGGTGAGCTCTGCAGGTGGGCCAAACCCAGCAATGAGCTCTGCCCTGTCAGCTGTTCCCATTACCCACAATCCCTCACTGCACAGCGCAGTGGTGTTGCTGTGCTGTGGTGCAGTTTGACTGAACTCCCATCATGCCCCTCTCCACACAGCCATCCATCGGTCTCCCACAGCACAGGTATGTGCGCTCTTCCTCCTCTACTCCTCTCCCATTCCTTCAGGAACACTCACATCAGTAGTATTTTTCTTGATTATAAGAACTACAAAATAAACAGTTTGTTAAAAAAACATATGGTCTGACTCAGTTTTTTTATAACAGTTTCTAAACAATATTTTTAGTCAATTTAAGCAATCTTCAATGCACTCAATTAGCCCTCAGGCCTTCTGGTACTGAAAAAAACTGGTTCCTGATCAAGGTAATGAAATTCCCCAGATAAATTTAGTTAAATTTATTTCACATTTTAACTTTATTTACAGTGTAATTTACACGGGTATGTTTGATGGTTGAGTCATGACATTTCATTTTGTCTTTGAGGATTGAAGCACAGTTTTTCCTGCATTCACGAATGAAAAAAGTCCCCAGAGTTTGAGCTGAGACTGAGATTTGTTTCAGGACGCGGTACTCACGAGCAACGGAGGCTGAATTCTAGGCGTCTGAGCGCGGTACTCACGTGCAACGGAGGCTGAATTCTAGGCGTGTGAGCGCGGTACTCACGCGCAGCGGAGGCTGAATTCTAGGCGTGTGAGCGCGGTACTCACGCGCAGCGGAGGCTGAATTCTAGGCGGGTGAGCGTGGTACTCATGCGCAGCGGAGGCTGAATTCTAGGCATGTGAGCGCGGTACTCACGCAAGGCTGGGTCACCCTTCTTTTCTAGAGCAGCATGACATATCACAACATGGACCGATCATTCCAGACATCAGGCAGCTCAAGTCCAACACTGAGGAGATACTCTCAGCCATAAACACAGGAATACATGGCAAAACCAATGAATGTAGCTATAACCAGACTCTCTCCTGAGCACCAGGAAAGATGAAACACTACAGTAGGAAGGGCAGCAAAGCTAGCGTTGCACATCACACACACCTACATCACTCACACCTGCATCAAACACACCTGCATCACACACACCTGCATCACACACACTTGCATCACACACACTTGCATCACCTGCATCACACACACCTACATCACTCACACCTGCATCAAACACACCTGCATCACTCACACCTGCATCACACACACCTGCATCACTCACACCTGCATCACCTGCATCACACACACCTACATCACTCACACCTGCATCACACACACCTACATCACTCACACCTGCATCACACACACCCTGCATCACTCACACCTGCATCAAACACACCTGCATCACCTGCATCACACACACCTACATCACTCACACCTGCATCAAACACACCTACATCACTCACACCTGCATCAAACACACCCAGCATCACACACCTGCATCACCTGCATCACACACACCTACATCACTCACACCTGCATCACACACACCTACATCACTCACACCTGCATCACACACACCTACATCACTCACACTGCATCACACACACACCTACATCACACACCTACATCACTCACACCTGCATCAACACACACCAGCATCACACACACCTGCATCACCTGCATCACACACACCTACATCACTCACACCTGCATCACACACACCTACATCACTCACACCTGCATCACACACACCTACATCACTCACACCTGCATCACACACACCTGCTTCCACTTCTGTACAGAAAGGTAACACAAACACTCCACCGTTAACTTTTAACAATTTGCCGCAAATGCATCTGTGCACCTACAGAGCCTTGAGAGTAAGCAAATGTCAGGAGCTCAGGTCAGTGCCCAGGTGAACAGGTGTTTCCGAGCCTTCCCTGACATGCTGAACACATGGTCCGGTCACAGTGTGCTCCTTACAGGGATGCTGTCGCACACTACGATGGATGGCCAGCAGGATCCTTCCTGCAGGTGAGGCACAGGTACGCTGCTCCGGTCCTGCAGGTGAGGCACAGGTACGCTGCTCTGGTCCTGCAGGTGAGGCACAGGTACGCTGCTCTGGTCCTGCAGGTGAGGCACAGGTACGCTGCTCTGGTCCTGCAGGTGAGGCACAGGTATGCTGCTCTGGTCCTGCAGGTGAGGCACAGCTACGCTGCTCTGGTCCTGCAGGTGTGGCACAGCTACGCTGCTCTGGTCCTGCAGGTGAGGCACAGGTACGCTGCTCTGGTCCTGCAGGTGAGGCACAGGTATGCTGCTCTGGTCCTGCAGGTGAGGCACAGGTACGCTGCTCTGGTCCTGCAGGTGAGGCACAGCTACGCTGCTCTGGTCCTGCAGGTGTGGCACAGCTACGCTGCTCTGGTCCTGCAGGTGAGGCACAGGTACGCTGCTCTGGTCCTGCAGGTGAGGCACAGCTACGCTGCTCCGGTCCTGCAGGTGAGGCACAGCTACGCTGCTCTGGTCCTGCAGGTGAGGCACAGCTACGCTGCTCTGGTCCTGCAGGTGTGGCACAGGTACGCTGCTCTGGTCCTGCAGGTGAGGCACAGGTACGCTGCTCTGGTCCTGCAGGTGAGGCACAGGTACGCTGCTCTGGTCCTGCAGGTGAGGCACAGCTACGCTGCTCTGGTCCTGTAGGTGTGGCACAGCTACGCTGCTCTGGTCCTGCAGGTGAGGCACAGCTACGCTGCTCCAGTCTGGGCTCCACAGAGAGCTGGATACTCTCTGGCCTTGAGGTAAATGATGACCCTTTATGGTCTGAGTGCTTAATACTTTAATTTTCCAAAGATTCAATGTGCCCAATGAACACCGCCTGCTGTTTGCCAAAGCATGAAAATGTTGGTGGTCTTGAAATGATTTGTCTTCGGGGGTGGAATGTGTGTTAAAAACTATTTTGGGCTGAAACAATTAGACATTAAAAGTTTCACATATATACATCAGG